>PYSS01000140.1:0-71195 GCA_003049465.1 Magnaporthiopsis rhizophila
GGGCATGTTTGTCCTCGTGGTCCCCCGCCCCTCGCCTCATGCTAGAAAGGTGCCGGAGTGAGACAAAGGTGCTGCCAGCACCCAATGGCGGGACGAGGACGGGGGGTTGTCATTGACGGGTCGCACAACCGGCAGAAACAAGGAAAAAGAAGAAGAAAAAAACCTTTTTCTTTCTCGTGCCACTTTCGAGCCACCGTCCGTCCGCCCTCCGTTTGTCACTTTTGTCTCGGCCCATGGCAGGTGTTCGTGTAGCGATTGAATTGTCCGCTAGTAGTGGCTGCAAAATCGTGCAGATGTCTTGGGAAAGTGCTCTTTTTTTTTTTTTTTTTTTTTTTTTGGCTTTACAGGTACCATGAAAATACGGTGAAATGTGGTTGAGTTGCAGCCATGCAAGTGGAAGTGATGTGGTGACGAAGTCCGGGTGTGGGTGGGAGTTTTTCGCCACCCATGCGGCTGGGCTTTTTCGGCGGTATGCCGCCTAAGGGCCGCTCTCACCGAACCGCTCGCCTTGTTTCTCACATACGAACGCCTTTCGCAACACCCTAGGTCTGGCGGGAAGAATTCTTCGGTCGGTTGGACAGGGCCCGGCAGCTTTGAACACCCGTTCTGCCCTGACGGACGAAAAGGGTTCGCGACAGTCCATCGAAGCGTGGCACAAATTCACCCCCAAGTCACCGCCCTTTCCATTTTCGCAAGCGTGAGACCAGGGCTCGTGCTTTTCCGATATGCCGTGCGCGTTACATTGTCGGCTTCCGTCCGTCGAGGCTAAAGACTAGGGGGAGAGCCTACGATGGACTAGTGGATCTTACGGGAAGCGAAACTTTATCTGCAAACGACAGACGATATGGTGACGCTGCGCAATGCTTGCTTGATGTAATTGAATCTCGGTGGCTCGAATGGAGAGCCCGTCCTCTGCCTACCAGCTACCGTACACCTCATTGCCAATGACTCAACTCGATGCTCCGTGGTGACTTGTGGTCGGGGGTTTGCTGGTGGGGCGGGGGCGGCCGGCTTGGTCATGGCAATGGACGCAATTTGATGGGAGGGATCTCTGTTGGCCTGCGGGCGGTTAGGTCCGCAGCACTGGCGACTTTCCGATTGAGAGCAGGTCGCGCTAGGCAGGTGGCTGAATGTGGCTGGCTGGCTCTTGCCTGTCTCCACCCAACAACTTATGTTGCGAGAAAGGGCAGGAGCTTTGGAGACGACCCTACCTGCCTCTACGGTACAAACACCCGACCAGAGCAAAAAGGACGGGCTGGGTTGCCTCCCTAATGTGCCTCAGTGCTGCCGCTGCCTACCTACACCATCGGCTGCAGCGGCCTTTCCCTATTTGGAACCACGCATGGGTTTTTCTTTTTCTTCTTCCTCTTTTTTTATCACTGCTCTCCCTCCTCTATTGTGTTTCCCCTTGTGCGCCATGCATCACGCTAGGCACCTCTTGGGACTTCGGATATAAATCGCCCAGACCAGCCTTCTGCACAATCGAATTGGATCGTCGTCCGCTCCGTTGTTCAATTCCGCAAAACATCACCACCCGACCACCATCCCACGGTTCCCCTCCCAGATTTACCCACACCCCCCATATCCTAGGTCTAGTCTGGGGCGCACGAGACACTGGATGAGCGCAAGTGACGGGGGTAGATGAGAGAAAGACTGCTGAAAACGAGCAAGACTTGATCCCATCAACCGCGAACAGGAGAAAGGAAGAAACGCGGGAGGCTTAAGAAAAAAAGAAGAAGAAAAAAAGTGAAACGAACGAAAAGGTAGAAAAGCGCATACGTTAAAGGTTGAGGCTAGACTGCGACCGCGACCGCAACTGCGACCGCAGTTATGAGGCTGGAAAACAGCTCCACGGAGAGGAGGCGCGGAGAAGCGAGTGGCAGCGGCAGCCGCGACAGCAGAAGCAGCGACCAGCCCCAGGCTGGCAGCAACGGCGGCAGCACAGACAGGACCGTTGCCGCTGCGACGACGTCGGCGACGGTGGCGACGGGCACGGACACGGGCATTGGCACGGGAACTGCGAACAGTCGAGCGATATCGATCAGCAGCAGCAGCAGCCCCAGCCCAGCCCTGGATGCGGAGAATCGAGTGGGCGGCAACAGCGGTGGGCGACAAGGCCATGGGCGACAAGGCCCGTCTCCTCCCGCCAGGCCCAGGTCGCTCGGGACGGCGATGCGGGCGCCTGGGGCCCAGGCTCCTGACGTGCTCGTGATCGGCCAGATGCCCAGCGACCTCGACGCGAGCCGCAAGGACTCGGTCCTGGACCCCAGAGAAGACCTTTGGCTGACCACGTTTGACGGGTGAGTTTGTTTGTCTCTCTGTCTGTCTGTCTGCCTCCGCCCTGTCTCGATTTCTCTGGATTCTCGATGCGAGTGCTTTAGCACTGCAACTGCACGGCAAGCTCTTTGTGGCTCGATTGACTGCATTGCAGCACGCACGCAGGGCACCAACCCCACACACCAGCACAGCACGCATGCGCTTCGCCCGCCCTGCGGTGTGCGCTGTGCATGACGATGGGCGTGCGTGCTGTGTATGTGGATGGTGTGCCCTGGTCGTTGAATCTAGCATCTGCCTCTCTCCATCCCCTGCGTGCGTGGTGCCGGCCTCATGCCCACTACCTACTCGGTCAACCCAGCATTTTGCGAGGCTCCGGCTGTCCAAGCCTCCAAGCTAGGCTCCGTTTCTGACATGCAGACTTGGTTTCATCTTACAGCCGCTATAATTCGACCCTCATCCCCATTCACGTGGGCGTGTATCCTGACGCCAAGACCTTCACCGTCCACAAGGCGCTGCTCGATCGTGTCGATTTTTTCCGCAAGGCGCTGTCGGGCCATTTCCATGAGACCGAGACGCAGTCCATCAGCCTCCCGGAGGAAGACCCTGCCATTTTCCACCATATCGTCGCGTTCCTGTATGAGGGGCGATATGAGCCGATCAAGCCCATCGCCTCGGAACTGAGTGAGTTTGCCCGCCTTGCCCATCGGAGACGTGTCATGTCTCTGCATTGCATGCTAACGGACTCTGCTGCAGTTCCTGATGTCGATAAGGGAAAAGGCAGGGAGCCGGCCGCCGAACAGATGGACACCGACTCGGACTCTGCCGAGAGCATCCTGAGCAATAGCACCGCCCGGTCCCGTCGGCGGCGCGAGCGGCGGCGCAGGCGCGACGACCGGACCTTCGAGTCTCTGCGCCAAAAGCACCCCGGCTTGCACCGGCCGGGCTGCGGCTGCCCTCAGTGTCTGAACGCTGGGGGCTCGCCCTGCTGGAACTGCAACGCCCCGCGCCAGCCTCCCCTTCCCGGCCCCCCGGCCCACGTCCTCCGAGCCGAGCGCGAGCGGGACCGCCAGCAGCGTATCCGCCGCTACCGCCGCCACGGTGATATCATTCATGTCGCTCCGAATGGCCCCCAAAATCCCATAGGCGCCCCGCGCCCCGCCTCACCACCAATGCTCCCCGGAGGGCCCTCGGCCCTTGGCGCCATGCCTGACCCCAGCGACGGCCGTATCAAAGGCGAGGACATGCGAACGTGGCTGCTGACGTACGAGCTGAACATTGACGTCTACATCTGCGCCAACAAGTACCTCATGGACGACTTGAAGCGAGCCGTCGCGCGGGCCAGCATTGACATGTTGGAGACGGCCGGCTCCGACGCGGCCCACCCCCGCGTCCTGCAGCTCTGTCGCACGCTTTACGACGGCCTGGGTACCGATACGGACCCTCTGCTGCGCATGGTGTTTGCTCGTGTCGGCTTTTTACAGCCCGTCTTCAATGCGCGCAGCGCCACGGTCGACGAGACGACGTGCTTCCTCCTTGCAAACCCTGACATTGTCGCCATCATTCTACGCGAGACGACGAGCCGTCGCGAGGAGGACCTGGGCTGTCGCGGTCTGCCGAGCATGGAGCGCCAAATCTACTTCGGCGGCGGTCCTGGCGCCCTCACCCCGGGGGACCCGTACGGACATGGCGGGCCCTTCTACCATGGTCGCGCGTATCACAACCACCATTTCCACGTGCCTCCGCGCCCGCCACGCTATTAGGATCCCGAGGCGCCATATTTGGTCCCTTCTAGATTCTTGCCTCTTCTTTGTCATCACAGGGCCGATCAGTGCTCTATTTTCTTCCTCTCGGTTGAGGATACTTTCTATGAATGCTTGCCCCGAAATTTCTCTGCTTTGTTTTTCTTTGTGGAGGGATGCTATGGCCCACAGGACGCCTTTACTCACTCGTCTTCGGGGGTTGTTTTTTTTTTATTAGCGAAGGATGAACAATAAGATACCTCTCTGCGCTGGATCTTAACACCATTTGTTCTCGATTTTCTTGCCTGCCATCCCAGCCCTTGCGAATTGCTCTTTCTATTGTGCTTCGGAAGCGCCTTGATTTTGCCCTAAACCCCGCCTTTCTTTCCTTGTATGATGCAATTCGACTAAGATTCTCGCCATTTTCTCTAAACAAGACAAATGACGCGTGGTTATGAGTTTACCCAGGACATGATCTCCACGTCTAGTGTCGGACCTATAAAAATATGTACAATCGTCTCTGTGACCGTGGAGATATGGCCCAGTCTTGTGATTGAGCATGCAACCAAGTACACCCTTCTGTCGCGAACTCTAATCTTCACACTGGGCATAATAAGCCTGAGAAGTCGGTCTCGCTAAGACTCCTGGCCAACTGAGGTCCTAGATTCCTCTGAGGTGGACGCTGAAAGAAACGACCAGAGAGCCTTTCGCTCATGAGTGTCTCCCCAGGCCCGGTTTCCCCCTTCTGACTCTCCACCGCCGGAGACCCAATCAGATTAAGCGGGCTAAATGGAACCTTGCATGATGTTACATCCCGAATACAATCCACCAATGAGCAGAGATAAGAAAGCATCTGGCCATCCCCGCAAACAGGAGGAGAGACGGACTATTCATTATACGGCAGTGCCGCAGCAGGCGGACCCGCCACCATGAAGGAACTTGGCGGTATACCTTCTTGATAAAGTAAAAGACCGTGAGGTCGGTTGGTCGTCAGCCCCAAGTCCAGGCAGAAGAAAGAAGACTGGCTGCTGGCACCGAAAACGAGCAATGCAGTTGCACAGCACCATCCTCCTCCTCGCCGTCCTTGCCGGGGCCGCCTTTGTCGGCGCGCAGGACCTCCTGGCCGCCCTCGACTACGGGACCTTCCAGGGGGCCTACTCGGACGAGCACAACATCTCGTACTGGCAAAAGATACCGTTCGCCGCCCCTCCCGTGGGCGAGAACCGGTTCCGGGGACCGCAGCCGCCGCGGCATGTGGGCCGCCGTGTGTACAACTCGAGTCGGCGGTTTGACATGTGTCCGCAGCGGGAGGTCAGTAGACTATGGGTTGTGCATTTATCATATATATAACGAACGAGAGAGAATAAAACTGAGAACGGAATGCATGGGCCAAGAAAACCAGACCTCGGGCTCCGAAGACTGCCTCTACCTAGGCCTCTACAGCCGCCCCTGGACGCGGAGCCAGCCGCTCCGGCCGGTTGTCGTGGTCTTTTACGGCGGCGGCTTCGTCCGGGGCTCGGCGTCGTTCGATCCGTCGCCGCCGTCCCTTTACCCGGTGCTCAACATCTCGTCGTCGTCGGCCGACCCGGCGGCGGCGGCGGGCTTTGTGGTCGTGTACCCAAACTACCGCACAAACGCGTTCGGTTTCCTGCCGGGCCGCCAGGTCGCCGACGACCACCCGCGCTCGGACCTCAACCCGGGCCTGCTGGACCAGCGGGCCGCCATCGAGTGGACTAGCCGGTACATTCGGCACTTTGGCGGGGACCCGGACCGGATCACCATTCAAGGGCGTTTGTGCATCCCGTCTCTCTCTTATTTCTACCTATCCTGCGTGGACAGCCATCTGACTGGCCACCGCAAAACTAGAATCCGCTGGCGGGGGCAGCGTCGTCGCCCAGGTCATCGCCCAGACGGACCGCGACATAATGGAGCCGCAACCGCCCAGGAAGAAGCCCCTCTTCGTCGCCGCCCTAGCCAGCAGCCCCTTCTGGCCAAAGACCTACGCCTTCGACAGCCCCGAGGCGCAGTGGATATTCGACACCCTCGCGGAGCGCGTCGGCTGCGGCAAGCCCCCACCACCGTCTTCTTCTTCTCCTCCTCCTCAGGACGGCAACGACGACGACGACGACGACGACGACGGCCGGCTCGCCTGCCTCAAGAGCGCTGACGTGCAGGCCATCCGCGCCGCCAGCCTCCACATCGCCGACAGCCACCTGCACAACACGTCGACCTTCACCTGGGCGCCCGTCATCGACGGCCGGTTCCTGCGCCGCCCGCTGAGCAGCAGCATAGTCGATACCGCCACCACTGCTAGGGAAAGGGAGCCGGAACCACCCGCCGTCTTTGCCATGTACAACACCCACGAGGGCGAGGACTTCATCCGCCCGCCCGGGTCTATAGTGACGGCGGCAGATTTCAACGCCTGGCTGGCCGGTTTCCTTCCGGGCCTGGACGCCGACGACCTCGCCGCCGTGACCCGCCTGTACCCGGAGCGCGGCGGCTCGTCCGAGGCCATCGACCGCTACGGCGATGCTACCACGCGCGCGGGACTCGTCTACCGCGACGTCGTGCTGGCGTGTCCGGCGTATTGGCTCGCGGGCGCCGCGGGGAGGTGTCGGGGATGGCTTGGGGAGTACTCCATTGCGCCTGCGAAGCACGCCTCTGACGTGTATTGGGTATGTCTTTTTTTTTTTTTTTCTTTTCTTCTATTCCCCATTTGCGATCTCCACTGATCTATACCTAGGTAGGTACCCAGGTAGCCACATATCCCCAACGTTGAGCTGACAAAAGATGGCAGTGGAACGCCCCCAACGCGGCGCACGAAACAGACCGTCACATCTTCTTGGGCTACACGGGTGCCATAGCGTCCTTCATGGCGACGGGCGACCCCAACGCCAGGAACCTGACCGCCAAGGCGACCGTGCCTGCTCTGGACGCGGGCTACGAGTTCCACGTCCGCGCCGACGGCTTCGGGCGGCTGAAGCTTTCCCAGCTTCCAGAGCGCTGCGCCTTGTGGAAACGGCTTGCTTCCAAGGTGCCCATGTAAAAGACAAGAAAGAGGACGCAAGCACGAAACATTGATATCAAGTTCCATGTGCACACGAAAGGGACATGCCACGTTAGCTTTATCTACCTAATCAAAACACACCCAGCCTAGGTCCTGGGGTTCCCTCAAGGTTATCTTGGAGAACCCTAATGCAATTACAACGTCTCGTCATCATTCCCAAGTTCCCATCCAAGCGCTGATAACCAAAGAAAACAAGTAAATAAAAACACCAAAACACCATCGCAAACCGACCTATAAAGAAATCAACGCTCTGCAAAGAAAAAAACGGAAGAATAAAAAACGGAATAATCACGACGGAAACCGACAAATCACTGGTTGTTCTGGAAATGCTGCATGAACTGGATGGCCTGCTCGATCGGATACCCGATAAAGACCGGGCCCGTAAATAGCATTTGAGGGGCAGCAGCGGCCGGTTGCCCGGGCTTGGAAATACTCGGAGGGTTTATAAAGGTGGGCCGCGGGGCGCTGCTGTACCCCGGGGCACTAGACTCTGGAGGCGCTTGCTTGGGGAGCACGGCGGAAGATGGCGCTTGGGGCATTTCGCGATGAGGCGTAAAGCCCACGGCGCTGACGCCGCTAACAGATGGTCGGTGGCTGTCTCGATCCGCTCCTTCCGTCTTGTTGAAGGGCGACGACATCATGCCCTGAAGTTTCGTGTGGTCAAAGGGACATTTGGACGGGCCGGCTTTGCCCGCTGCCCCTGAGCGCGGAGTTTTGGGGTCCGACACCGGCGGCATGTGCACGGGCGCGGGGGGCGGAGACACCGGGCGCTCGTCGCCCCCACTGTGCAGCGTTGCGCTGCCGTAGACCGGCACCGAGATGCCCCAGGGCCGACTCGGAGACTCGCCAACGCGGACCTCCTTGAGGGGCCGGTCAAAGTGATTTTCGCGGCCGTCTTCATCATGGTGGCCATGGCGGCCGTCCGCATCCATAGCGCGAGGCGCGGGTGAAGCTGGCGTGACTCCCTGCTCGGGCGGGTCGTCTGGCTTGTTGGCGCTGACTTCATGCGCCCAGTCCTCGACGCGCCGATTCGAGGCCCCGTCGGCGTCCTCCTGGTGCTCCGGGCGTGGCAGCATAGGCTTGTGCAGCTGACTAAGGTCCGCAATCATGCCGGCTAGGCTGCCGTACTTGGCGTCGAGCTTTCGTATCTGATCCTCGTTGCGCTGGTACCGCTCGATGCAGACCTCGTGACTGCGGGGGATTTCGTGCTTGTGCGTTTCCACATAACGCGCGACCTCCTCGGGCGAGTGCTGATCCATGAAACGGATAGGGCACTTGGCGGCCGCCGCCGCGCTGGCTGCGCCCTGAGACCCTGCCTCGTCGATCATGGCTGCGCATATCGGGTCACCTTCGTGATGCGGCGTCGCGTCCTGGTTCTGCACCGGCGCTTCTAGGGCAACGGCGTTCGGGCGACCGCCGCCCCCGGGCAGCTCCTTGTCCTCGCCCCCAGCAGTAGTGGCAGCCTGGGCCGAGAAGGGACATTTCAGCGGGCCCTTCTTCCCATGGACAGTGAAGTCCTGCTCCAGGACGGTATCGGATAGCGTGGTCATGTCTGTACTGGAGAGGAGGTTCCTGCTACTCTCAGTGCTGGGCTTGCTCCGATCCGTCATACTAGAAAGCCTGCTCGCAACCTTCCTCCCTTCACGGATGAAAATGGCGATCTGGGCGTTATCAGAGTTGGAGGCGCGTTTCGGCAACGGCACCAGATGAGTGTTCAACAACGCTGGATGGCTGACTTCTGGCGGGAGTTGCAGCTTGGCCAGAGTCTCCGACACGACGGGGATGGCTGGCGCATATTTGTCTGCTAGGTACTGGTACTGGAAAGCAACGCCATCACCATTTGTCAGCGGAGCACATTGTTTCGAAGGTGCCTGGCTGTGAAGACGGCGAGGACGGAAGAGGGGTAAAGGGAAGCAAGGGCAGTGGGAAGAACAAGAAGCGAGTTCAGAAAGTGGTAATGTTGTCTATCTCTGCTGGCGAAGCAGCTCAAGATCTAGAGCTAAAGGTAATCATCATAAAAGGTCGCTAATTGTTTAGGGGAGAGGCGCGGAGAAATGGGCTGAGCCGGGCGAAGCGACAACAAATCCACCTACCTGCTCATGGGCGTAGCGCAGTTTGTGCTCCAGGATTGTCTTTCTGTCGATCAGGTTCTGGACCTCATCGGCGAGAGCGTTGAACGACTCGATCAGGGTTTGCGTGAGTTCCTGGCATCCAGTCATTCCCAGCGTTTTGCGGCGTGTTCTGCCAGTGTATTCATTCGTGATTGGGGAAAAAGGGAAGGAGCTTTTCGGTGGAAGAAATGGCGCCAATCTAGGGAGAAACTTTGCGCCCAGTCAACCTGTTGCTTCGCACGGACGTTTTGTATATATCAGCTCGATCAAGGTGGAGCGCCCCGCCCCGCTGGAGAGGAACTTCGTTGCTGGCCCGACGGTGTTCGGTGAGTGCACTGTGTTGTGTCAGCTGAATGCAAGTTCTGGGGCTGTTCCCTGCACTCCTTTCCACAAACAGTAGCTCCGAGTGTGACGACACCGCGCCGCACATCCAAGCCGGAGCTCCGAGAGCCAACGGAGCTCGGAAACAATGCGGATTTCTTATAGATTCCCAAGTCCGACGACGGCGACCAACCGAGAGAACAGGACGACCCAAATCAATCTGCAACAAATCCCACGTTTGTATCCGACCACCTAGCTAGCCCTGTCTGCCTGCTGCATTGGGTTCTAAACTCTAGGGAGAATCAAATATCCAGTCCTCCGTCAAGACCAGTCAACGACGAGCATTGGGACGCCCTCTTAAGAAGAAAAAGAAGCAGTAAGATGCCTAATCTATGGTGTCGTCTCGTAGCCGTAGCAGCTGGCCCAATATCTCGTCCGACCTGGCGCGAAGGCCGTTGTGATAGATCACGTTGGTCTCAAACACCCGGGCACCCTTGACCTTGGAGGCCGTCTCCCTGGCGAACCCGTAGTCGACGTACAGGTCCTCGATGTAGCTTGCCGCGTAGAGAGGCACTTGGTTCTTGGCAAGCCGCTCCTGATCGTACAGCGGGTCCCAGTCGTCGACACGGGCCAGGATGTCAGCTGCTTCCCGCATCCGGATGAGCTCCGGGTACGTTTCAAAGTGGAGCGGGAATATCATCTCGCCCGAGAAGAAGGGCGGCCGCGACTCGTCGACCGCAAAGGCGGCGGCGGCGTCGCCATCTTTGCCACCAGTGCCCGAGAGCCATTCGAACCGCTCCAGCCCCGCGCCCACGCGCTGCGCCGCCCACCTGGACGAGCTCCCCGGCCCGTCGCAGTAGATGGCCTCGTGGACGATAGCGTATATCGGGGCTATGTCGAACGGGGTGGCCTGCTCGAACTGGACCAGCGTCGGCCGCGTCAGGTATCCGACCTGTTCCAGGTCCGTGGCGGCGCGGAGCAGCGTGGCGTGCACCGAGTCGAGGCCGCCGTGCGCCCCGAACTGCGAGCCCAGCGTCATGAGGCGCGGAAAGGTGAGCTTGCCGCCCGCGGGGAGCGGGACCGAGCCGCCCTTGGCCGCCAGGAAGGACGCGAGCCGCGACAGCCGCGCGCCGTCCTCGGGGAACTTTTTGTAGTAGGCCTCGTTGCGCTCGGCGGCCTTGCGGTACGTGGCCCGGTACACCTCCTCGGCGCTCCTCCCGACGGGCGCGAGCCCGCCGGTGAGGAAGACCTCGCGCAGGCCCTGCGGGTAGTTGGACATGTACGTCAGGGCGACGAAGCCGCCAAAGGACTGCCCAAAGAGCGACCACTGGCGCGACTCCTCGGGCGCGGCCTCGGTCAGCGTCTGGCGCACCGCCTCGAGGTCGCAGACGATGCTGTCCTGTCTGAAGAGCCGGAGGTAGTCCGCCTGCTCCTGCGGGCCGCCCTTGGACTCGAGCAGGGCGGCGGTGACGGGGCTGCTGAGGCCGGTCCCTCGGTAGTCGAGGTAGAGCACCTGGTAGCCCCTATCGAGCGCCGTCTTGGTGAGGGGCATGTTCTGGGGCTCCTGGTTGCCGAAGCCCGGCCCGCCCTCGCAGTAGACCATCCACGGCTTGCGGGCGAGCGTTTGCAGGTATTCCAGCGGGGACGGCGGCACGATGGGGCGCTCATATTTGCGGACGCTGCGGCCAAACAGCTGCAGCGTCTCGGCGGTTGGCCTGCGGTAGTTGAGCGGGACCGAGAAGGATAGCTCTTCCACTAGGTACTGGCCTGCGGCGGCGAGTCGGGGTTCTGCTGCTTAGCCGACAACCTCGCCCGCTCGTTCGTTCGTTGCCGGCAGACACGGGACTAACCAGGTATCAGGTGGCTCTTGCTGCTCAGCAGCTTCGCCGGCGGAATCAGGATTTTGGCCATAGCTGGGCGCTCACTGCGGGCTGGGGCGATTTACTAAGGTAGGTACCGAGAAAGCGATGCGAAAGTATCAGGCACCTGGTGCGTCAACCTAGCTTGTCCCGTCCTAGAATAGAGTTACATCCTGCCGGGTGGGGTTTGGAGAGAGCCTGACCCCCGCCGAATGCCGAGTCCCGAAGTTGGGCTCAAAGCCCGGCGCCGGACAATTTTCCTGGCAGGCGGCGCTGCGCCCATAGCTGTTACGTGTGCCTAGGTATCTATCCATTGGCAGATCTAAGGTTCCATACCCCTAATCGTGCAAACGCCACGATGATACGTATTTTACATTAGCTTCTAGGAGCCACATGGCCAACGTGTTTGCTGGCTCACTCAACCGCCACCTCGGTGGTCTAGTCAATATTTGGAAACATCGACAAGGAAACAACAGGCCAACAGAATAAAGTCTAGATGCTTGTCTATCATCCTCTACCGTGAAACAGATAACAAAGAGGGTAAATACCCAAAAAGTGCAGATGGCTCCCCAACGCCGTTGCATGCAGGATCCCCTATAAATAACCCATGTATAAAAGAGGGAGAAAAGAAAAGTAGAGTACCCAAATCGAATCCGCTCCTACAATCATGCCCCACCTTCCTCCTTCCTCCTCCTTCCAAGTCCCCTGGTAGAGTGGACATGGCCTAGGTATCTTCTACCTCTGAGGCTGCCGGCTGGCTCTCGCGCCATGGCCCTCAAGCGCAGCCTCCTCGTCGGTGAAGCGACGATCCGCCGACGGGCCGCGGTCCAGCTCGTAGTCGTCCGCGCCCCAGAGCGAGATGTCGTCGTCGTCCATCAGCGCCGCGGCCTCGGCGTCTTCCGGGTTCATGAGCGTCGACATGAGTCTGGACTGCTCGCGGCCGCGACCGTGCTCGCTGCCTGCGTCGTCGCTGTCCTCGTACCCGCACTCGCCGCCGTCGTCGTCCCCGTCGATCGGGAGCCCCTGCTGCCGCCGCTCCTCGCGCGCCAGCTCCGCCGCCCGCGTCATGGTGCGCCGGTACACCACCAAGCCCACGACGCCGCCCACCACGGCCGAGAGCCCCATGCCGGTGTAGTTGACCATCTTGTCGCCAAAGGTCATGCTGTCGCCCTCCTCGGCCAGCTTTGCGAGTCGGCTGCCGATGAAGACGTGGATGAGGAGTTTTGGGCTGTGGGAAAATTGCACGTCAGTCAAAAAGCGTCACTTGAATACCAGCTATTATCATAAGAAACAGAGAGTACGAGTATAACCCACCTGACGAACGCGGTAGCGAGCGCAAACGACCAGGGCCGGATGCTCGGTATCGTAGAGAGGAAGCCGTTGCTGAGGCTGTACGGGAGGGGGCAGAACCGCACGCCGGTGAGGACGAGCAGGCCGTCGCGGCGGAGCACCTGGCTGAGGGCGACGAACCGCTTGTCGGTGCCGACGAGCGACTGGACGTAGCCGCTAAAGATGCCGCGGCTGGTCATGAAGGCGGCCGTCGAGCCGGCCACGGTGGCCGAGGCGGCGATGGGCCAGCCCAGCGGGAAGCCGTAGACCATGCCGGCCAGGGTCATGGACGTGCTGTAGCCGATCATGGGCGGGAAGGCGCTCGCGAAGGCCATGACCCAGATGATGAGCCAGCCGCCCGGCAGGTCGCGCCAGGCCTTGGCCACGGGGCCCAGCCACGTGAAGATGGCGTGGCTGTACAGCAGAAACAGGACGGAGAATATGGGGACGGAAATGGCGGCCACGACGATGGCCGCCTGCTGGATCCGCGGCAGCCGCAGGAAGATGGTCCACAGCTGGCGCGAGAGGCTCGAGACGGTACGGATGACGGTGGCGGACAGGGTCTGCTTGCCCTGGACGGTTCGGGAGTGTCGGCGGCCCAATCGAGGCGGTCGCTGGGTCCATGGCGGCGCGGGACCGACCGAAGACCGCCGTTCGGGGGAGCCGGACGGGGCCGCCGCCGCCGAGGAGTAATCGGCCGGCATTGGTTCGGGGGCTAGCGGTTCTTGTTTCTTTCTAGCTGATTTTCTTGCCAGTCGTTGACGGAGATCGGTCCTGCGAGCGCGCGCGAGAGAGAAACGGCCGGCGGGACTAGGTAGTGGGTGAAGAGATTCGGCGGTCGTGATGGCTCGGCGGTGACTGAGCGCACCGCACCGTTTGCTGTCTCAGCTCAGGGGGGGGTATGGAGATCAACGGGGCTGGCTCTGTGATGCCATTGACGAAAGATCGTATGGCGGGTCTCGCGGCGTTTCACTCTTTGTTCGGCTGCTGCTATCGTTTCTTTCTCTCACGAAGGCGGTCGGTAAGTCTGGCAAGTTACAAAAATTGTCGCCGGAAACGAAAGAGTTCAACGACGAAAGACGACCCCCAGGCGAAATTGAGCTTCCCCATGCCGACCCGCCAGTCGGGGTTCTGCCAACGTAATTGCTGACCGGGCGCCGGTGCGACCTGCCCCTAGTTTGGCCTGCCTGACGCTTTGGTGCCCATCCAAACTCAGCCACACGCACGTCGCTACCCATCTGATGGGATGAGCGGCCTAGGCCTCGCGTCAAGGGTCACCTAAATCCATCGGAAGCCAAGCGCACGCTGACTGCACCACAGACCACTAAGCCCGGAGCTTGGCTGGCGAGACGCGCGGGGACGTTGGTTGGCTGGGCTTGCGGACAAGCGCGGGAGACTAAACCGAATGCGGCATTTGACTGACAGGATCCATCCTAGCCTTGTACCGTACTGTACCAAAATAGCACCGCCCCTCCAGCCGTGCCTGCCTTGGAAGAAATGCGACCGTCTTTGAAACCCCTCCTACGCATATTCGAATATTATTAGGAACAGTAAGGCCTACTATGTGTACACCTAAACTGAGCTCACCAACTATCAACCGCCTGACGCACCACGTGTTCGCAAGATTGGCTCTTATATCTGTAACTTCCCTGGCAGGCCGAATGCTACAGCTCGGACGCCATCAGACATCAGAATCTCTTGCCCTCGCCTAGTTTGGGAAGTGACACTGTCACCTCGGCCCCTCGGCCAAGAGACGTGGGTTGATCCAGGGAAAAAAAAATATCTGTCACGTCTAATTTCAGTTGATGAAACAAGTGTGTTTCCCAAGTCAACCCCGCGTCTAAATCACTCGATATCCACTCCGCTGAATTGGGTTTCCGCACAGAGGCCTTCAGACCTCGTCATTTATAGGTACCCCTCAGTGTAGGTAAGTAGACACGTACACGGTGATTTACCCCAACAGAAATTGGCGTCGCCTCTCCATCACAATCCAGAGATAGTCAGTCCTGTGGGCATTAGTCTGCTGATTTCATTCTTTCATGTTTTGAAGTTCTAGTGTCAACTATCTAGGCACCCGATCTAGTACACTATTCCGCTGTCCGTTTCTTGAGAGAGCCATCTGGCCCCACAAAAGTGTTGGCGGATAGGAGGATAGCAGCATGGGGTGGCACCAATACGGCTGGGTACTGCTCTATACATGTCATCGACCTCGTGGGCCCTTGGGGGGTTCCTTGGCCGATGTGTCCCTCACCAGAAGCTTGACTTTGCCCTCGCCGATCTCCACTCCCTGAGACATTATGTCGACGGGCTCCTTGCCGGTCCCGTCCCCAGCCTTAGTGGTGACAGCGGGTCCATCTCGCGCCAAAGACCTGTCCCAGCTCCTTGCATCGATCCCGAGGATCCCTCCCATGTTGCTACGGTCGCCCGGCACCGAAAACTCGCGATAGGCATATCGCCACTCGTTGAGGAAGTTGCGGATCGCCTTGCCGACCTTGTCCTTGCCATTTTTGCTATGGTGGCCCGTCCCGGTGATGGCATAAACCGGCCTGGCTTCCTTCTCGTTCTCCAGCAGGACACGCTCGAGGTATTCTACCGCCTCTTCTGGGTGAAGTCCGTGCAGATCGACGTACGTCTCCTGGCCGGCCCAGTTGTGCTTGTTACGCTCCTCGTAGAGCTCGCGGGCTGCCTCGCGGTGTGCCTTCCGCATGAGGTCGTTCTCACTCTGCCCGCGTAGACTCAGTGCTTTGGCAGCGCGGGCATCGTTTCGGTTCCATGCCTGAGCAGCACTGTATGAGTTCCGGTCAGCAAAATATCAAACCCGGCAATGCATCCTCCGTATCCGTCGACTGCTTGTAAGCGTACCTCTGGAGAAACTTGTTCCTCAAGCCGCCATGCTTAATGGCTTCCTGGCGGGCCTTTAGGTAGGCTTTATTCGCCTTCTCGCCCGTCTCCAGCCATGGGATATGCTTGGGGCTAGGAATGGCTTGAGCTGTTGCGCTGTTTTCGCCATTTCTGATGTTGGTCGAGCTCCCATTCCGCCCCATCTTACGCGACGCCAGCTTGGACGACTCGGGCTGGGGAGAGGGCGACATCTTGACAATGTCGGCCAGTGAGCTGGGCGTGAAGTTCTCCTTATGATGTCCATGACCGCCACGCTTCCCATGATGCTTCTTGCCGGCCGCTTTGGCGGAAGCGGAGCCGAGCGAAGGGAACGCCTCGGTGTCGTCGAGCGAGGGCGCCGCCTGCGCCATTTCCTTCTGCTGGTGGCGGCTTCCAGGGCGAGACCGCGGACGTGAAATCTCGCCACCCACGCCTAGGATTTTGAACCCCGGAGGCGGCGTGATACCAAGAGATGGATACATGTTGGATGCGGTGAGCCCGCCCATGTTCTCAGGGGTCGGCGGCTGCAACGAGGGGAAAGAATTGAGGTCCTGCAGCTGGATGTTGAGGGCGCCCTTGTGCGACGACGGAGGCGTGCTGGTGCCATCGACCGTGAGCTTGTTCATCAGGTGCACAGGGTCGTGCGAGAAAATGCACGTGGCGCCTGCGAGGCAGTTTCCAGCAACCCAGTACCTAGGAGAAGAGAAGAAACCTTGATCAGTCGCACAACTCACGCACGTCCACGCACCGGGTTGCTTGCCGTCACTTACTTGCACACGTGGTTGCTCAAGTCGTGCGAGAACCTACAGTCGGCCCGCAGGCACTGACCCTGGGCTAGGAAAAACTTGCAAATTACACCTGACCGCTGGTCCGCTGGCGTGGACGGGCGGATATCAGGGGTCATGGATTTTCCGATCAGGAAGTTGGATGCTTCTTCCATCTGCGCAGCCACCAGCGCACCCGCTTCCGATGGTGTCTGGCTCTCCATTATGGCCGATATGGTTGCGCCCAGGTCGTATCCATGCATGGATAGGGCTACGTCTATCTCCTCGTCGGTCCTCGACTGGCCAAGTATGGACCGGAGCATGTCATAGGGCGTCATATCTATCTGCTGCGAAGGTGCATATTCCGGGGCGGCGGCATTGAGCGCGCTTCCGGTCCCGAGCGACGAGGTGACGCTGACGGCGTCATCGTTGGTGAGCCAGTCGACATTGTCTGCCTGCAGGTCACCGAATATTTCCTGCGAGGGGGCTTCCGTGGCAAACTCGTATGCGTTCAGGTTCGGACTGTGCGGGATGGCCGGGGTTGCAAAAGCTAGCCTCGGCGACGGGCGGGGTGAGCCGAAGGGGGAGGCTGTCGACGACTTGACGGTGACGTTGCGGCCGAACGGGGTTGGGATGAATCCCGGCGGGGCGAGGGGGCTGACACCGAGGCGGGGAGATCCCGGCAGGGGAGTGGACGAACCACCACGCCAAGAGGCCGGAGACGGGCGGCGGAGGATGGTCTGTCTGATGGGCGGCGGCGAGGCCGCGGTGCCCCCTCCCTCGCGGAAGCGCCATAACGCGTCTAGCACGGCATTCTCGAGAGCGCCGCCGCTGAGCGTGGTTTCCTTGCGCAGTACCTCCTCAAGCTTGTCTGTCTTGTCTTCCTCTTCTAGAGTCGCATCCTCTAGTATCGGGAGGCAGATATCGTAGGTCTCGTCCGAGACCATGGCGCTGCGAGTGGTGTCTAGTCGGTCTATGTAAATCGAGGTCGTGGGCGGAGTGGGATGGGTTCTTTTGGTACCCAGAGAGAAACAATGTGGAAATGGGTGGGAGCAATGTTATAGAATGCAGACGGAAATCAGCGCCAACCGGAGATGTTGGGGGCTGGCGGTTCTTGGGGGTAAGCCGGGTCACCTATATAAGGCGGCATGCGGGAGGCTGATTAGATTACGGGTGATAGGTGGGTGGGCTGAAGCCTGTCGGTCAGCCTGAGCCCTGCTGGGGCCAAGAACGGAGAAAGGGGCGGCCGAGGGTGCGCCCGTTTGTCTGTGCTTGCCCGGTGTGAGCCGCAGCAGCTCGGGAAGGGACGTGTGTTTTCTTGGCTGGAAGACGAACCAGGCAGGTTCCACAAATCGGGGCGAACCGAAGCGGGCGGCGGCGGTGGCTTGACGAGGGACGGTAACGGATGACGGTCGTACGAGCTGCGCTGCGTCGGTGGGCGTAGTTCCCTAAATTAAAGGCATGGGGACATCGCCGTGCGGGATCCTGCAATGAGCGAACGCGATCGAGGGCTCTGCCCGGAGAAGATAAACAAACAAGGAGCCGGGCAGCGAAAGCGGCGGTGGACAGCAGAGAGGGGAGGCCGTCGGTCGGAAGGATGTAGCGGACAGGAAAGGGGCAAGGAAGACAAAAACAAGCAAAGGCTGAAGAGCGAGGGTGACGGTTCGCGATGCAGTGAATTTGCTAGCCCGAGTGAGAAGGGAGCCGGCGGCAGGGGACGTGGTTGAAGACGAGATTCGGACCCGGGCTGGCTGGCCAAACAAGGCGAATCTGGGTTGCGTTAAGGTTTCAAAGGTGACGAAGTAATGCCACCGGGGGGCTCTTCAGCTCGGAATTTGGGTGAAGCCAGCAATGGATGCCCACTCTCTCCCAGCGTCCCTAACCACTTGGGTGCTTGCGGCGTGGGGTGGGTTACCCGTAGTCGGGCTTCCAGCGTAGTTAGGTGGAGGTGGGGAAGCAAGGGGCCACTAATAAGGGGCGACAGCGGCTAGCTGAGCACAACCCTGGTGCGGCACAGGCCGGGCACAGGCCACCACCACCTCAAGTTGATTGCGCAGTCTGCGCACCAATCACGCTGAGGCAATTGCTAGTGCCCGCACTACCACCTACCTACATAAGATGCCATTCTTGTGAATCAATGGCGGCCCTGCGGCTTACCTCAACGCCCAGCAGATCCAGGAGGCTTTCTCTCGTCAAAATCGCCAGATTTGCAAGCTCCCGTCCCAGTTCCAAGGCCTTACAGGGTGCACCTACCTATCTAGGTATGGCTGTGGAGTCAGGAAGAGCTTATCGACAAGGATGTGTTTCCAAAACGTCTAATGACATGGACGGGAGATAACCCCCTCAATTCCGATTCGAGATCGACAACGGCAACTCAGGGTATCTCGTCATCATCACCTCCTCCAAAGCCAAACGTAAAGCCACCACCGGCGATGTCTCTCTCGTCTTCTTCTCCGCTCGCGCCAACGGCGTCTTCCCACTTCCTCTTCCTTCCGCTCTGGCTGTCCAAGTCGTCCAGTGCCTTTTGCAACAACTCTGGGTGCTCTGCCTTGAGACGCTGCTCGAAGAGAGCATAGGGATCGCTGATATCTCTCTTGAACCCCGTCACTTGGTCTGGCCGGTCTCTGAGGAAGCCAAGCACGTCTGACAGATGCGACTTGGGCACAAAGTTCTGTGTCAAGGCGATGCCGGCATCCAGGTTCACCACCAAATGCCACCAGCCAGAAGGTACGTGCAAGATCTCGCCCGCTTTGCAAATCCCCTCCACGGCCCCAACGGTTGCTCGCGCCTCCGCGTGGAATTCGAGAAGCCACTCTGCAATGCTGAGCGGGCTGGTGACTTCACTATTGTCCTCCGACACGTAGACCCCTGGCACTTGGGTTGAGGGCGGGAACATGATCCAGTATTTAACCCCTTGGATCACGGCGTTCCAGGCACTGGTCGCGTTCGGGTCTTTGTGGAAGGTCGAGCCGCTCCTCGCAGGGCCGATGATCAACCATCGATGTGCTGGTCGTTCGGGTCCAAGCACCTCAAACAGGTCCGGTCCGAAACAGTCGGGCTTCCAGTACAGCGCGCCTTCCTCCTTGCCGATCTTGAGCTCCATCTTCTCCGCGAATTTCTTGTCGAACAGATACAGAGGACTCTCGTCTTGAGTGTTTGACATGTACTGGGAGTAGGTCGCAAACGGCCAGTCCACAGCCTCGGCCCTAAAGCTAACGTCGCGGTAGTCCTCCAGAAGCTTTTCCAGGGTCCACCGGCGGAAGACGGGCCATGATGTCACGACTTCGGTAAGGATGAAAGGAGTTCCGCTCCATTTCTCCTCGAACTCGGAGTACGAGAGGTTGGCAAACCTTCGTATCTTGTTGGCTTCAGGGATCCCGGATGCATAATTTGAAAGCGCGATATTGCTGCAGACGAAAGGGCGGTGCAGAACGTCGGAGAAGACGTCATCGCAGCCTATGTGTGCCCTGCTCTGCTCGGGAAGGCCGAGAAGAGTCGACCTCCATGAGCCAAGCCACTCGCTAGGCTGTGGGTTTTCGCTACGCGACCTAAGCCCGCACATTGTCTGTCAACACTACTCCATGGCGGATATGGTGTGGGAGTGCCAAGAGGCAGGCTACAGTCACCGTCCGGAGGTGGAGGTGGCACAAGCCCAATCACAGGACTCACTCAAGAAGAAGGGGCTTCCAGAGCTCATCCGAGGTGCAGAAGGCGTGCAAAAACCTGGACGTATATCCAAGCCTTCTCAGGGATTGGGGATCCAAGTGCTCTAGCAGAAGCATCAATGTCTCGTCTGGGAGCAACTGCAGCGCCCCGATATACTTCCGGGCGCTGACAGTGGTCGAGAAGTATTGATTTCCGAGGGGCTTGATTCCGAGGGGGTGGCATGGGATAGATGACTCAAAGGCGCCCGCATCATCCTCCTTTTCCACAAGCCCCATGGAGCCATCGTCACCACTGTTGCAGCGGATGCCGTTCTGACCATGTTCTTCTGGGTTGCTGATCTCAAGTCTACCCGATACATGTTCATCTGTGGACTTTTGCAGCATGGTCACAGGCATCTAGGGATGTCCGCCGAAGGAATGATCCTTTAGGTGTGGAGGGCGAGGAGAATGAGTCCTCGCCACCAGTCACGCGAGGTCTGGGAGTCGGGAAAACGGTGAAAGAGAGGCGAAAAGAAAGAAAAAGTGGTAGGAAACGGGGGCGTAAATTTTCGAAAAAGAGGCTCAGGCACAAACCAAGCCAATGTGGTTTGAGGGCTTCGGGATGCCGCCCCTTTCGGTTAGTTGGTGCAATATTCGCACGTAAAAAAAACCAAAGCGGGACACAGCGGGCTGCGATGATTCACGCTGGGATATGATAAGGGCCTGACTCAACCTTCCAGGTTAAGGTCAAAGGAATACTGGTAACTCGCGGGTGGCTGAACCCTCTGCTTGCCTCGCTGATCCTCGTCGTGTTCGGGTGTTCCTGGTCAGAGGAGGCAAGAGCGCGTGTGAGAGGGGAAAGAACGAGAGGTCCCTGCGCGTGTGTGCCGAACTGAGTCGCCTCCCCACACTGCAAGATTTTTTTCTTCCTCCTTGCTAGGCCTTTGGACTTTCTCTCAGTGGTTTTTTTTTTTTTTTTTTCCGCCCACCCCTCCTAAGCTTACCACCAGCGGTTAGCGGGGTCGTCCCATCGGATTGGACAACCGTGCCCTATCATGATGAATGTGGTCCCCACTCTACGTTTCCTTGGCTGCACGCTGATTATATCTCTGCCAACCCAAATTTTTTTTTTTCCCCTCGCCTCCCACCTCCCCCAACTTCCCGTCCAACGGAGAACCAAAGAATCACATATTAAGCCCTCCAGACCTAGATTCGACTCTCCTCCAGCGAGAGCCTCTGAATCTATCATCTCTCTTTCTATCTATTCATTAATCACCAGTGTCTGCAGGTCCTTCACCTGCGGATTACTAGGCCTCTGCCCCACCTCCGCCAACACTTCTCTTCGCATTTTCTAGATCCCAAGCCAGGGCTTGCGATCTAGGAATATCTCCAGCCTCCACCGCGAGAATGGCTACCGACAAGGGACTCGAGGATGTCCCCGAGGGTACGTTGATTCTATCCAGCGCTGCGCTGTATCTTGGCGCCCGCGGGGGCGACGCTTGGGGAGGGGCATCTCGACATGGATGCGCCAACGCCGCATCCCACATGAATCTGTCGCAGAGCCCCTCCAAACGGCATCCTACCACCCACGCCAGCGCCCGCCGTGCTCTTGCTGCTCCATGATCAACGGTTTCGGTCGAGCTAACATTGCTTTTGACTACAGGGCAGATCGAGTCCAACTACGATGAGACCGTCGACTCCTTCGACGAAATGAACCTGAAGGCTGAGCTGCTCCGCGGTAAGGAAGAAACCAAGTCAACGTCAAGGAAAGATGAAAACACGTTCTGATCATCGCTCTAATCGTCACTCGCCGGACAGGTATCTACGCCTACGGTTTCGAGCGCCCCTCTGCCATCCAGCAGCGCGCCATCATCCCCGTCATCAAGGGTAAGGCCGCTGCTACCTTAAGCGCCTACTTGGCGCATATTTATCTGCCTCCTAACATGGGATCTGTCGCTTATATCACCGCTTCTAGGCCATGATGTTATCGCCCAGGCACAGTCCGGTACCGGCAAGACGGCCACCTTCTCTATCTCGGTGCTGCAGAAGATCGACCAGAACGTCAAACAATGCCAGGCCCTGATCCTTGCACCCACCCGTGAGCTGGCCCAGCAGATCCAGAAGGTTGTCGTCGCTATTGGCGACTTCATGAACATCGAGTGCCACGCCTGTATTGGTGGCACCAGCGTTCGTGATGACATGAAGGCTCTCCAGGACGGCCCCCAGGTCGTTGTTGGCACTCCCGGCCGTGTCCAGGACATGATCCAGCGTCGTTTCCTGAAGACTGATGGCATGAAGATGTTCGTTCTGGACGAGGCCGATGAGATGCTTTCGGTACGTTTTTTGTCCCCTGGCCTCCCGCCTGCTGTGCACCTTGCTATTGGACTGCTCGTACTGATATGCTGCTTGTTTTCTGTGTAGCGTGGTTTCACCGAGCAAATCTACGACATCTTCCAGCTGCTGCCCCAGTCGACCCAGGTCGTCCTGCTGTCGGCCACCATGCCCCAGGATGTCCTGGAGGTTACGACCAAGTTCATGCGCGACCCCGTCCGCATCCTGGTCAAGAAGGACGAGCTCACCCTGGAGGGTATCAAGCAGTTCTACATCGCTGTTGAGAAGGAGGAGTGGAAGCTCGATACCCTCTCGGACCTGTACGAGACCGTCACCATCACCCAGGCCGTCATCTTCTGCAACACCCGCAGAAAGGTCGACTGGCTCACGGACAAGCTTACCGCCCGCGACTTTACCGTTTCGGCCATGCACGGAGATATGGACCAGGCCCAGCGCGACCTGATCATGAAGGAGTTCCGCTCGGGCTCGTCCCGTGTGCTGATCGCCACCGACCTGCTGGCCCGTGGTATCGATGTCCAGCAGGTGTCGCTGGTCATCAACTACGACCTGCCGGCCAACCGTGAGAACTACATCCACAGGATTGGTCGTGGTGGTCGTTTCGGCCGCAAGGGTGTCGCCATCAACTTCGTCACCGCCGAGGACGTGCGCATGATGCGCGAGATCGAGCAGTTCTACAGCACCCAGATCGAGGAGATGCCCATGAACGTTGCCGACCTGATTTAAATCACCTACGCAACCAATTCGCCCATATTTCTCCCCCGATCCATCTCGTCATTTCACCGCCGCAACAAACCTTACTTCTCGTCTTTGACGCACCACACTTCGCGCCATTTTCTTTCCATCTCTCTGCGGCATAAAGGTTAAGCCACTGATAGAAGGGAAGTGAGGAGTTGCTTTGCTCGTTTTCACCACAAAAAGAACTAAGGTGGGTTGCATCTGAAGGTTCGGCCGCTATCGCCGCACACCTTAATATTCCACGGAAGGTGTTTGGGGTGCTTGCCCATGATAACAGGCAGGATCTTTGGAGTTTTCAGTCTCGTTTCTCTTCTTCGCTGTTTCCTTGTCATGTATCTGTTCTACCTAGGTAGTTCTCGCGCGCCACCATGAAAGTCGTTCCTAGAAATCGGTCCTGTCGTTTTTCTTGATGGTCTCTTCTTGTTGGATGGGCGGAAGGTAAAGGGTGGCGTTTGTTCCCAATGTGCATATGTGGTGGTCTGGTCCGGTCTCGCGTTGCAGGTTACTTCGGTTCGTGTAAAGCGCTCTGCATAAGGGACTCGCCGTCCCGTTTGTTCGTCCTAGCCTACCTTAGTTGAGCTGACTGTCTTCCACGTGGAGCGCACTTGAGCGTGGTATGGATCATTCGATAGCACATAGAAATAGGGCTTTGGTCAGCAGAACAGAGATCAGAAAATCTTGGTAGTCGTCTTCTTTTTTTTTTGCCGAAAAATTGACAAACAGAACCTCGCACAACATGAAAATCCCACAAGCACTTCTGCCCAAATCCTATGTGGTCAGGGTAAACCGCAACTGAGGTGCCAACCTAAAAAGGCTGGGCAGCCAAGCGCCTGCTAACCGTTGCCGAAACAAACCTAGCCCACAGGGGGTGGCCCCACCTAACGCGTTAGATCCATGCACCAGCCAGAGCTTCCGATTGTTCTCCAGCAGCGCGCGCCGATTCAGATGGCGTCAGCCTGGTCCAAGACAACGACTGCATTGTTGTGTCGTGACCTTTCACCCTTGTCGTGACCATCGCATACTACTCGAGACATCTTCCATCGCACACGCATTCAACAATTCCACTACTTATCAACAACGATTACGCCAGCAGCAGCAGCAGTTACGGAACAGTGGCAGACCAAGTCAGCCCGCCATGGACCGCAGCCTTGACGAGATTCTCGCCGAGCGCCAGGTTAGTCCACGCTTGGCGCGCCAATCCACTCGACCCATTTGCTTCAATCTCTGACGTGTGTCCTGATCCCTCTCATCAGGCGAAGAACGGCGGCCGTTCCCGCGGCTCTCGCAACGGCGGAGGCGGAAACGGAGGTGGAGGCGGAGGAAGCCGACGGCGCGAGAGGCAAGATTATCCCCGAGACGGTGTCAGAAAGGTACGCTGTCCAACCACCCGACCCCCGAGCCAGGAGGCAGCAGGCAACAATGCGTTCTGACGCCAAACTGTCGCTCTTTACCTACCACTCTCCCCGCACCATCAGGTTGAACATCCTCATTTCCTTCCGAATGCCATCGTCAACTGTCCGTCGGTCGCCTCGGGCCGCAAGAGAGCAAGGTGCAATTCGAGCCTCTTCAACCGACATGTCTTGGCACCGGCCCAGCGACCGAGGGACCAAACTGCGTGAATTCCACCGCTAACGACGCCATCTATCATGTTATTCTTTGCCAACTCTCTAGTCATACCGAGACGAGCCTCGAAACCTTGATTCGTACGTGGAAGTTTCCAAAAATGTCTCAACTACACCGGTGAGGGAGTCGCGGAAATGCCTGGTGGCTAACAAGTATCTGTACTCTCCTAACAGCGAGTGGGTACACGATCGATTCGACGATAATGGTGCGTACGGCGCACGGGGAGGGCACCCGACCTCCAGATTCCACGATCCAGGCCCGTCGCTGACAAGCGGTCAAACAGATTCCCGCAGAGGAAGGCTACCGCGCCGAAGAGCGGAGAGCGCGGAGCGAGAGTCCGGGTGAGCTCATGCTCGTCCTCACTTGGGGCCATGCTTTGATGACTAACGTGCAAATCGCCAGCAATGTTCACAGCGCCTCTAGGGGCACCAAGATTCGAGTCGATAACATCCACTATGATTTGAGCGAGGAGGACCTCCAAGTACGTTGGAGCCGGTTGCGGATTAAAACGCAAAACGCTTGATGTCCTCTTCTGTCCTCACTCCTCGACGAAATACTGACCTAGTCGATCGGTAGGGGCTCTTTAGCCGCATCGGCCCCATCCTTGAACTCGACCTTCTCTACGACCGCTCCGGTCGGTCCGAGGGCACGGCCTACGTTGTGTACGAGAGCTACAAGGATGCGACTCTTGCCGTCAAGGACTTTGATGGGGCCAACGCTGCAGGTAGGACTTGTGTGGATGGCTTGCATGTTGCTTTTGCTCAAGCCCTTGGCAGGCGTTTTACTAACATGTCAAAGGCCAACCCATTCGTCTCACCATACTCCCATCCGGTCCGTCTGGCCGCCGGAATCCGTTCGACACGGCGATCAAGCCTGGGAGACCCCTCTCGGAGCGCATTACGGCCCCCTCGAGCCGGACTCGATCTTTGTCGCCGCGCCAGGAGCTGGAGGCAGATGCCGCTCGGAAGGGAATCGACAGATACATTCCTAGCGGCTCACGCTCGCGCAGCCCGTACGCCCATTCCCGTCGGGAGGGCGGCCGTCGCCCCGGCGCCAGACGTGAGCGCGGAGGGCGATCGCAGCAGGGTGAAGAGGGAGGCGGTCGGGCCGAAAGAAACGCGCGCCCCAAAAAGACACAGGAGGAGCTTGACGCCGAGATGGAAGACTACTTCGGGGGTGGCGGTGGCGGTGCGGCGGCGGCGACGACGACGACTGCTGCTGCCGCTCCGGTGGCGAACGGCGGCCACGCTGGAGACGACGACATTGACATGATCGCGTGAGGGATTGGCAAGGGGCGGGGTCAAGGGAATGACAAGGAGGGGCTTGTCTACCTACTCTTGTTTCTTCAAACCGTTCGAAAAGCATGGGGTCATGTGGCTGTATCTGAGGTACAATTTCAAGTGTCCCTTTTGCCATTGGTGCTGCGCTGGGGGAGCTTCCTGTTGACGTCACGGAAACGCCATGCGCAGATATAGAAACTTGACATTACTAGGTTACTTATCCATCAAAATGGACTAGTCGGTCTTCTTCCTCTTCCGATCCATCCCCTCGCTCATGGCCTCGGCCACGTCCTGAACCGTGAGGCCCCGTTTCCTCTGGCCGACCTTTTCCTGCCCGAGGACGGTGTCGTGCGCGACAGTGCGAAAAACGGCGGCGGCGCCCTGGAACAGGGACGGCGGCTCGAAGCCGCCGTCGACGGCGTGCGTGTCGGCAATCTCCTCCATCTCGCGCACCCAGCGGTACGCCTTGGGCGGCATCGAGGTGACGGCCGACGCGGCCTGGCGGGCGCGGGCGGGCGCCAGCTCCGCCATGGCCCACTCGAGGTCGCCCAGCACGCCGAGGCGGTGTGCCGTCGTGTAGGCCTGGATGGCGATGGCGCTGAAGCCCTTGTTGAGCGAGGCGAAGCACATCTTGAGGCCGCTCGCGGCCCCGACGTCGGCCGAGATGTGGCGCGCCCGCAGCGTCGCCTCGAGCAGCGGGTCGTCGAGCGAGGCGAGCGAGTGCGGGCCCGACGTCGGCATTAGCGGCACCGTCCATTCGTCTTTTTCGTCTCCTCCCCCTCCTTTCTCCTTCGGCCGGCCCTCGCCGCTGCCGCCACTGCCCTTCTTGTTATTGTTGTTGTTGTTGGGCGGCGCCGGCGGTCCGCCCAGGATGCACCCGTCGATGAACCGCACGGGGACGCGGGCGCGGGCCACGTCGGCCGCCATGCGTCTGCACGTGGCGGGCGAGACGGCGTTCATGTCTGCAAAGTAGAGCGGCCTGCCGTCATCACCCTCGCCCTCCCCGTTGTTGTTGTGCGTCTTGGAGAAGGCCATGGCGTCGAGGACGCGCTGCAGCGTCGCGGCCGCGTCCGCCGGCGGCACCACGGACAGCACCACGTCGGCCCAGTCGACGAGCTCGAGGTCCGTCTTGAAAAGCGTGGCGCCCGACGACCGCGCCCGCTCGGCCGTGTCGGCGCTACGGCCCGAGCAGTTGGTCGCGACGGGGAACCCCCGGTCGATGAGCAGCCTCGCGATGCCGGCGCCCATGTCGCCCAGCGAGAGGATGGCGACTTTGGCCCTGGTGGGTGAGGGGCCTGGAGGACTCATTGCGACTGTGGTTCTTCCTTTCGATGCGTCTCTCAGAGGCTTGCGACGTGGTCCGGGGGGAGGTGCAAAATAGAGCCTCGTCAAGATTGCTTGCTCGTTTGGTGCAAAGTAGGATAGACCCTGCTAGGGTACAGATGCCTAGGTGATTTTGGTAACCGACTGGACAAAGGTGTTTTGTTCAGGGAAGTGATGTGCCGTGGTAGGTGGTTACCGCAACGGCAGCGGCGTGTCTGAGTCTCTTGTGAGCGCGGGGTCACGGGAGGTGGGAGATATCGCAGGATGACAAAGCACGAAATGCGAGTTTGAAGTTTGACATCCCGCGAATGTGAGGAGCCCGACGAGGAGCAAGACTGACCAACATATCTAATCTAGCGCACCGATGGGTTTGGATTCCGTGAATTGCCTGCTGTATGCAAACAACCCTTCATATATGCTTCCTGGGGTTCATGTTAGACGTTAGGCATGTATCTTACATCGGGAATAGTTACATCTATGTTGCTTCCGAAGCACATCGGCTCGCGCACGACTATACACCCTCCTTGGCAGATAATGTTTTTCTGTGGATGCGAAACACACATGGCCGATCTATTCAATCATATCCACCGACTCGTCCCCTGCCACACATGTGCATTTGGAACGTCAACCTTGGTCAGCGTAGTGTGCGGTCTTGACCCTCTGGCAGCCTCAGAGCCAGCCCCCGATTCGAGGCTGAGGAAAATCCCATTGCTCGAAAGGGCGCCAAAGTGGCCGGCGGCCAACCAGGCAGATGACGGTGTGGGTTCTGCCTTCTCGTCTCCCTCGATCTGGGCTGGTGTAGTTCCAAGCACCAGTGACGGTAACCTTCCACCGGCTTGATTCGTCGAGCCCGTCGACAGCAGCGGCATGGGCTCAACAAGGAACTGAACATATGACCCAGGAGTGGCCAGACCGTCGGCTGTGGCCTCGCCCCCAAAGGATGCGATGAAGCTTTCCAGGTCCTGTGCCCCAGACGAGGAATATCTCGTCTCCGGATCAAGAGACAGAAGGCCTCGCTTGGCGCCCCAACCGCCCCCGCCGCTCACTGCACACCGAAGTTAGCGTGGAGCGCCCACAACAAGACTATCGCATGCGCAATGAGTCGTCGGATACACTTACGGACTCTATGCAGTCGGCCTCCGTCGGCAAGCACCTTGGAAAAGTTCCTCGCAAACTCATCGGCCGCCTCATGCTCAGACTTGAAGGAGACCATACACCCAAAGAACTTGACCAGAAAGTCGAGGCAAGCCGAGTTTGGAGGCACAACCAGGGCCCAGGTCCGGTTGGAGACGGGGATACCGGGCAGGCGCCGTGAGCGTTTGGCGATGATGTCGTGCATCGAGGTCTCTAGCTCCTCCGACGCCGGCCGCGGGTTCTCCTTACCGTCCATGCTCCCGTGCGCCTCGACTTCGCGCACGATGTTGCCCAACCCGGCGATGATCTTCCTCGGCGGGGTGAGCGGGAAAAGCGGGGTCGAGACGTCGGCATGTGACTGTATGCTTTGCTCGGTTGCGGCCGCTATCCTCTGCGTCTCCTTCTCGAAAGCGTCGACGAGGGTCAGCGCGTCCGTGGAGGAGGCTCCGGCGCTGCCGGCTCGCCATCGGCTGGCCAGCAGTGTAAAGGGCCTCGCGTTCTCAAAGACGGTGTTGGCTAGGGGCAACGTGACGTCAACGGGACGAAAATCCCCGAGAAATGGGCTGAGGCGCACCGAGAGGGCCGGACGGGCTTCCTCGTTGAGCTGGCGCAGCGACGCCGTTGGGGCTTCGCGATCCCAGAGCCCCGGCAGGATGGTGGCAGCATCGCCCTGCAGGATGGAGAGGCCGCTGGAGGGCGGTCCTCTGGGAGACCGTGGACACAGGCCATCTACCGCGGCGGTTAAAACGCTCAGCTCCTGGTCTGAGCCGCCGGCATTGGGGTGGAGCTGTTGAAGGAGCGCCGACATGAAGTCTGTATCGTCGAGCCATCTCGACAGGTCCTTGGAAACGAGTATGGCAGAGGCGTTGGGACTTGGAGATCCGGGAGGAGCCTTATCCCTCAACGCCACGCGGTCGAGAACGCTTTGCTATACCAGCGTGTTAGTAGGGATGTTCCTGAGGTAATCGTCGTGGAGCACCCCTACCTTGGAAACCGCCTGATTAGTCAGGATCGAGAAGCGGTCTCGGGCCCTGTTCATGCTCAATTTTGATGTCCATCGTCGTCTGAACGCCCGACAAGAAGGGCGTCTGCCAGCCCAGACAGCGGGTGCGTGTGCGGCAGAGAATAGCATCTTGTGGAGTCATAGGATGTTGGTGTCGAGGTTTAAAAGCGATTGGTGAGCCAGTCGGAGGCCACGGAGTTCATGATGGCACTTGCCAGCGAAGCATCTCAATTAATTAAATCCGGAATTACTGATCTGCAGGCCAGTACCAGCGATGGTATAATTTTAAACGGAACCGTTAGGTGTATTGATTATGAAATCATTTTATTAATTGTACAGCATGAGGTTCTTTTCTTGCTCTTCGATCAATCTCGTGAGAGACTCAAGGCAACATGAGTTGATGCAACCACTCCTGATCCCTGTTGTTAACCTGCCAGGGTTCAAGCGCCAGATCAAGCCTCCCCCGCTATTGTGGCGGGAGCTCAGTGGTGGCTTTGCCGCCAATTTACCCAATTGGGCGCCGTAAAGCACCTGTTTAAGCTGCGACTGTCGAGCTCTTCTGCTCTGTGACTGATGACTCTTTGTGCAGGTCCAGAATCCCAACGCCCGCCCCTAATGAACGAGGAGGAGTCACACGGCTGCAACAGCGTGTGCCGGCAGAAATATCTGCCCTTCTTCCCCGCATGAATAGCGTGTGCCGCCTGTCCACCACAACCACCGCCACCACGTCCCGTCTCCTTTTCCGCGCGCTCTTGGTGCGCCAGCCACCAAAAGTTTGCCCTAGACCATTCTCGCTGCGACGAGCCACCATGGCCACCGATAGCGCCCGCGGGAATCCCAGTGAGTCCTCTTTGCGCCCAGTTCTTGCGGCGCCCTGGGAGCTCCGAGACGCGCTCCATTGGCTGACCAGCGTCCTGCTCCTTCTCCAGTCGCCTCCGAGAAGGGCCCGGCCACTGGCACGCCTCCTCCTGTGGGCGCCGAGGCCAAGACCGCCGTCGAGAACACGCCTGCGACTGGAACCCAAGGCACCCATGCCACCGGCCAGGACGCCGGCGCCGCCCCGGGGCCCCCGGCCAAGGTGAAGACGGCCAAGGAGTGTAAGTCGGCAGCCGCCTCTTCCCTTTGGTAGAGTAGGCCCCCAATTGACAAGGTGTGGTAGTGGAGAAGGAGAGGAAAAAAGCCGAGAAGCAGGCGAAGTTCGACCAGAAGAAGGCCGCCGCGGCAAAGGCCACGCCCGCCGCCGGCGCAGCGGACAAGGCCAAGGAGAAGAAGGCAAAGGCAAAGGCGGAGGAGCCCGCCCTCCCCCCTTACGAGAACGACACCCCGGCCGGCGAGAAGAAGCGGATCCGCCCCTTCAGCGACCCTTACTACACAGCCTATAACCCTGTCGCCGTCGAGGCAGCCTGGTACGAGTGGTGGGAGAAGGAGGGTTTCTTCAAGCCCGAGTTCACCAAGGAGGGCAAGGTCAAGGAGGAGGGCTCCTTTGTCATTGTCCACCCGCCACCAAATGGTACGTATTCGCGCGGTGTTTCCCGGCTCACGCTCACCAGCTCGCTCTTCTAAGTATCCCTGCTCTTCCATGAGCTTGAGCTGACTTCGCACCTCGTGCGCGCCCTTTCAGTCACTGGTGCACTGCACATGGGCCACGCTCTCGGCGACAGCTTGCAGGACCTGATGATCCGGTGGAATAGGATGCGGGGCAAGACCACGCTCTGGCTTCCCGGCTGCGACCACGCTGGAATCGCCACGCAAACCGTCGTGGAGAACATGCTGTGGAGGAGGGAGCAGAAGACGCGCCACGACCTGGGTCGCGCCAAGTTCATCGAGAAGGTCTGGGACTGGAAGGATGATTACCACCAGCGCATCAACAATGCCCTCCGCAAGATGGGTGGCAGCTTTGACTGGTCCAGGGAGGCCTTCACCATGGATGCAAACCTGACGGCCGCTGTGAGCGAGACCTTCGTCAAGTTGCACGAGGAGGGCATCATCTACCGTGCCAACAGGCTGGTCAACTGGTGCACCAAGCTCAACACGGCTTTGTCCAACCTTGAGGTCGACAACAAGGAGATCTCGGGCAGGACATTGCTCGACGTACCTGGCTATGCTAAGAAGGTCGAGTTTGGTGTCATTGTGTACTTCAAGTACCCTCTCGAAGGCTCTGATGAACACATTACCGTTGCCACTACGCGTATAGAGACTATGCTCGGAGACACCGGTAAGCCCGTCTCCGTTTCCAAGAGACAGCTCGCGGTCCCCTTTTGCAGTGCTCCGCAGGATACTGACTGCTACAGGAATTGCCGTGCATCCCGACGATGCGCGTTACAAGCATCTTGTTGGCAAGAATGCCGTGCACCCCTTCATCCCAGGTCGCAAGCTCCCCATTGTGGCCGATCCTTCGGTCGAGATGGAGTTTGGTACTGGCGCTGTCAAGTTAACACCGGCTCACGACCCCAATGATTTCGCCATGGGTCAGACTCACAAGCTCCAGTTCATCAACATCCTGACCGACGACGGCTTGATGAATGAAAACACAGGCCCCTACCAGGGCCAGAAGCGGTTCGATGTGCGGTACACCATCCAGGACGACCTCAAGAAGGCGGGCCTCTACGTGGACAAGAAGGACAACCCCATGGCGCTGCCCATGTGCCAGCGAAGCAAGGACATCATCGAGCCCCTGCTGAAGCCGCAATGGTGGGTTCGCATGAAGGAGATGGCGGCCAACGCCGTTGAGGCCGTCAAGGACGGTCGCATCAAGATCAAGCCGCAGTCGTCCGAGAAGAGCTTCTACCACTGGATGGCCACCATCAACGACTGGTGCATTTCCCGCCAGCTCTGGTGGGGTCACCAGTGCCCGGTCTACTTCGCCGAGGTCGAGGGCGCTGAGGACGGTGGCGACCGGTCCGACAACAACCTGTGGTTTGCCGGCCGCACCGAAGAGGAGGCCGAGGAGAAGGCGAAGAAGGCACTGGCCGGCAAGAAGTTCAAGCTTGTCCGTGACGAAGACGTGCTCGACACGTGGTTCAGCTCCGGGCTCTGGCCCTTCTCCACGTTGGGGTGGCCCAACAGCTCGGCTGAGGACCTGCAAAGGCTGTACCCGACCAGCGTCCTCGAGACGGGTTGGGATATTCTGTTCTTCTGGATTGCCCGCATGGTCATGCTCGGCATCAAGGTGACAGGCCAGGTCCCCTTCAACGAGGTTTACTGCCACTCCCTCGTCAGGGATAGTGAGGGCCGGAAGATGTCCAAGTCTCTGGGCAATGTCATCGACCCCCTCGACGTCATCAGCGGCATCAAGCTCGATGACCTGCACGCCAAGCTCCTTACCGGGAACCTCAACCCGACCGAGGTGGAGAAGGCCACCAAGTACCAGAAGCAGGCCTTCCCTGCCGGCATCCCCGAGTGCGGCGCCGACGCGCTGAGGTTCTGCATGATCAACTACACGACGGGAGGTGGCGACATCAACTTTGACATCAAGGTCATGCACGCCTTCCGCCGTTTCTCCAACAAGATCTGGCAGGCGTCCAAGTACGTGCTCGGCAAGCTTGAGAACTACCCGGACTTTGTACCGCGCGAGACGAGGAAACTTGGGGGCAAGGAGTCGCTGGCCGAGCTGTGGATCCTGCACAAGATGAACCAGGCGACCAAGGGCATCAATGAGGCACTTGCCGACCGCGAGTTCATGAAGTCGAGCCAGCTCGTATACGCCTATTGGTACGGCCAGCTGTGCGACGTCTTCATCGAGAACTCCAAGACGCTGCTGCAGGACGGGTCTGCCGAAGAGCAAGAGTCGGCCATGCAGACCCTGTACAGCGCCCTCGAGGCGGCCCTGCTGCTGATCCACCCCTTCATGCCGTTCGTGACGGAGGAGCTCTGGCAGCGTCTACCCCGTCGCAAGGGAGACCCCACAAAGTCCATCGTCATCGCCAGCTACCCGCAGCACGACGAGGCGCTCGAGAACCCGTCGGCCGAGACGGCTTACGAGCTGGTCCTTGACTGCTCCAAGGGCATTCGGTCCCTGATGGCCGAGTATGCACTGAAGGACGAAGCCCAAGGTACGTAACATGACCGAACCAGGTTACCCACTTGGAACTTGTGTGGCACGCGCCGGTGGACTGACATATCATGACCCGATTTTGTCCTCAACAGTGTACATCCAAGTGTACGACGAGACGTCGCTCAAGACGGCGCAGGCGGAGCTGCAGTCCATCAAGTCGCTCTCGGGCAAGGGCGTGACGTCGGTCGAAGTGATCAAGGGCGAGGCCGGCCGGCCAGCTGGTTGCGTCGTCTTCCCCGTGTCGGCCGCTGCCGCCGTCTTCTTGCACGTCAAGGGCCGTGTCGACATCGACGCCGAGATCGCCAAGGCGACCAAGAAGCTGGAGAAGACCGGGGGCCAGATTGAGCGCCAGCGCAAGCTCATCAATGACCCCAAGTATATTGAGAAGGTGAGCTCGGAGCTGCAAGAGGCGGATCGCAAGAAGCTGGTCGATCTCGAGAGCGAGGCGGATGGCTTCAAGGCCACCATCAAGCAGTTTGAGGACCTGAAGCTGGAGTGAGGCCATCTTAAAACATGTAGTCGGGTAGTCCTAGACTAGAGATTAGGGTTCAGTTCGGGTATAATCAAAGAGGAAGAAAAAAGTAAAACAGGTACAATTCGTCCGTGTATTCCGCTTCCAAATGTCCAAAACGGAAGCCACGCGGAGGGGCCTGTCATCCAAACTAAAGCTAACGAAATAAGATGGACAAAATAACAAGCCAAAGTGAATAAATAATAATATGTGGTCTACCGACAACACCGACGCTGGTAGATTTGAGTAAGAAACTCGAGAATTTCGGCTGGAAAAATGACTTGGAGATAGAAAACCCAACAAAGTCTATGATGTAAGGAGACAGCATAATGTCCATGGTTCCCGGTATACATGTTATGAGCATGAGCTCGTAGTATAGCAAAAATGAAACATATATAAAAATAGGACACAAATCACATGACGACACATTTCTTGTCCTTGCTGGCCCTGCTGGCCCTGCTGCCAGGACGAGCCTGGTAATCGGCAGTGGCAGCATTGGCCGTGGAATGATGACCAAAGATACCCGAAGGCACGGACTCCGGGGCAGTAATCTCGGTCCATGCCGTCGTGCTAGCCGTCTCGTCGTTGTTGTTGTCGCCGTTGTTCTTGTCCCTTCCGCGACGCGTGAGCCGCTTGCTCTTTGAGCGCCGCCACCCGCGACGCTTCGCATCCGCCATGTTCTTGGCGGCGCTGCGCTCGGCCCGGCTCTGCTTGCGGTTGAGGCTGTGAGTGCGGCTGCCGTCGTTGCTCGGTGGCGGTGGAGGGGCCAGACCGCCCGGCGGACCCAAGGTGAGGCCAAGACCGAGGTTTCCTTGGGTTCCGGCGGCCGCGTAGCCGCTCGACGACGCCGAGCTGTAGATGCCCTCGAGACGCTCAACTGTCGGCCGATTGGGGCCTGACGACCCCGCGACCGGACGTGGATGACGCGGCACAGGCGCAACGATCGGCGTCTCGGCCCGATCTGCACCAGGCTGGCCGGGTGGATCGAATGCACCCGATATGCCACCGGGAGTGCTGATGATCAGTGGCATATCAGGTTCTGCTGTCGATCTTGCCATGCTCGGTGGTCTCTGAGGTCGCGGCTGATGCAGCGCAGGGCTCTGGGTATCGCTCGGGTTCTGCTGCAGCGGGCGTTGGATGGCCACATGGGAAGGCCCTTGCTGTTGTGCATGGTTGGACAGTTGCTGTTGCGGCATGTGCATCTCGGCATGTTGCGGTTGCGGTTGCTGCCGCTGCTGTTGACAGTATTGGTGCTGTTGCTGGTACTGCTGCTGTTGAGACTGTGGTCTAGTATATTGGGGTTGATGTTCATACTGCGGCTGCTGTAGAAGTTGCTCGGATAGTGGCCGATGATATTGCGGCTGCTGCGGCTGTGATGTCTGCGGTTGCTGCTGTGGTCGTTGTTGTGCAGAGACTCGTCTATTCGGATCTCGGCTGCCGACGGGTACCCGTGGAACCTGGAAACGCTGTATGGGAGCCGAATGTGGCTGCTCGGTGTCCGCATTAGTGCTGGGCGGCTCGTTAGGGACCAGGACAGGAGGTGAGGCCCCAGCAATGGCCTGGCTCACACTGAACTGGATCGCCGGGGCCGACTGAGGGTGAATGTGACTGACACCAGCCGCCGCTACCGGTGGTGGCCCGTCGTGGCTGGCCTGCTTGGGCCATGTTTGTGAGGCTGTCAGCATCCTGATGCCACCCGAAGGCGGCTTGACCGCTGTCTGAGGAGTGTTCCAGATAGTGGCTGGGGAAAAGGTGGCGCTGGGAATGTGAAGATCCAGCACAGGCGGGCCCCCTTGCCTTTGGGCCGGGGTGCTTGCAACAGTGGACGGGGTGAAGACCGGGGCGGGCGTGATAGGGGTGTCCTGTCCAAGGTTTGACACAACGGGAGACGGTGTGGGCACGGGAGCAGAGGGCTGCGAGGACGACATGGGAGAGCTGTTCAAGTCGGCACTGGGGCGCGTCGCATAGCTGCTCTCACTCGATGGGCGCAGCAGGTTTGACTGCCGGGGCGGCGGCGGCGTTCCAGGAGGTGAGACGTCATAGATGTCGTCGTCGTCGTTGAGGCCTAACGGACTGGGAACAGGACGCGGGGCGTTACCGGTGTGTGGCCGGCTGGCTGTCGAGCCGCTGCCGTCTCGTTGGTGGCCGCTGGTGGTTGCATGGAAGGTGTTGTACGAGGAGAGCGTTGGCGGCATCGGCTGGCGGCCCGGTGGCGCAAACATTTGCTGGGGGTTGTGCACCGTCTGGGACCTGGCGACCTGGGGTGGGCCAGGCGCAAGCAGCTGCGGGCGAGCATGTAGCGGCTGGTGTTGCTGAATCTGGGCGACCTGGACTGTCTCGTTTGGCACAGGCGGCAGGGGCGGGACCGGAGGAGGAGCATCGACGCTGATGGGCGCAACGTTGTGGCGCATGAAGGACGGGAGATCTTCGGGATCTTCTTTTTGATAAGGCGGCGGCGGTGGAACCCAGTTGTCCGCGTCGCTTTCATGCGGATGCTCTGCTCGGCCGTCTGCCCGCCGATACTGGACCTGGCCGGCGGCGGCTGCAGGGGGATGCAGGCGCCGGTTGACGGCAGCGGCGGTGGCGGCTCGGCGAAGAGTCGTGCCTGACCGCGGGCTGGCATGTGAATAAGGCGCGTCGAGAGCCTCCTGCTCCTCCAGAACCGACTCCGTATCTCCCTCGTCCGGAGCGGAACCGGCATCGGCCCCGGAGGGCGGCCGTGAAGCGGACACAGACGCCAGAACTCCCATGCGTCGGGGCACAAGCGGATCGTCAGCGTCGCTAGCCCCAGAGGGCATCGGCATGGGCGGAAGGGGAACGGGCGGCAGGCGAGCGGCGGTCGTGGCAGCACGCATGACAGAGCTTTGGTTTCCCCTCTTTTGCGCGACGGTCCTTCGCCTCACGATGGCCACTTCGACCTCCATGTCACGCGTCTCCTCTTCCAGCACCTCTGGCTCCTTTGTTCCCACTTCGATGGTGATTTCTGTCACGTGTCCATCCTCGGTCCCGTAGTTGAAGTCGACTAGAGTGAGCCTTCCTCCGTCAACAAAGTCCATGCCGTCCTCCTCCGTCACCAGCTTTGGCGGCATCACGCCGGCGGCGGCCACTATCAGTCGCTCCTTCAAAGACGACTCGCCGAAGCCAGCAACCCACTTCACCATGCTTGCACCTTTGAGCTCGGCGACCTTGTAGCCGCCGACGAACGAGTTCCGCAACTTGTCGCAGAGTAGCTGCCACTGGGGGACTCTAGTTGAGTCGCTCTGCTCCTGCACCCGGGAGACGGGTCGCATGGACGGTCCGCTGCTTCGTCGATTGAGCCCGCCTGCTGATGGTGGCGTGCCTTCGGCACCCCCAGAGGGTGGATCTGGAACGGCATCCAAGTCTTCGGGAACGCCGTATATCCAGATCTCATTGCCCTGGAAGCCAGCCGCGACGATGTCGCCGTGATACGATGCCGCCGGCAGGGTGCACGGGAGTAGTCTCCCCTGAGTGGCCTGGGTCGGGACGGGGCCGGTGAAGTAGGTGGTCCCGTTTCGGAGGTCGTCGATTCGGACAGCCCTGAAAGTCTCGAAGCTCCGGTCATACGTAAAAGTCCAACTGGCTTCCTCACAGCTCGAGTCCTGCAGCAAGACGGCATGACTACAGTCGCGGCTGGTATTGGGGAACAGAATCGAGGTGGTCCAGAGCGCGCTGATGCTGTCGCCCTCCATGTGGCTGCCAGGGTCGTAGTACGGCGCGGTCAGGATGACGGTATTCGGCTGGGCAGTGTGGACGGTGGTGCCCAGGATCTGAGTGCCGTCAAAGGAGAAGGCCAACGCGTCAACGGCATCGCATTTTACCGACCGCCTCTCGGTCGGCATAGCGTCCGGATGCAGCGACGTGACCTCGATCCCTCCTTCGTAGGCGGCGGCCAGGACGGAGCCGCAAGGCGACAGGGCAATAGCGCGGGGGCTGTTATCGAGAATGATGGACTGGGTGCGCTTCGGGGGTGAGACCTTGAGATCGTATAGATCGACTTGCATCTCGGTCAGGAGCACGGCGAGCAGAGAGCCGTCGTCCATGATACAGGTGGCGGCGGGACGGCGTAGTATCTTCAACTCGCGCTTGACCGTGATTTCAGGGGCTCGGGCGTCGATGACATAGATACGGGAGGAGTTGTAGGCCAGCAGGTGGTGGCCCTTGGGTGAGGGATGGAACTGCACGCCATCGCCGCCGGGGCACGACGACGAGCTGATCGAGTTGGACACCAGCTTGATATGCGTCAGGCTCGTGCGGAGATAGGCGTCAAAGAGGTTTCGCTTGACCTCGCGGGAGAAGAGCCGCCGCAGCTCCGCCAGCCGGTCCTCGCCGGCAGCGACGGGGCGGCCTGAGTGGCTCGCCGAGTACGAAGGACATTGGGCGAGCTGGTGCGCGTAGAGGTCGGCCTGCTGCGACACGCTTCGCCATTTCGAGTTGAGCAGCACCAGCGATGCGAACGAATTCGGATCGGTAAGTCGGAGGATCCTGAGGCGAGAGCGCGGCGGTGGCTCTGGCGTCAGTCAAGGATGGATCTGGAGCAAGCTCATTCGGCCGGCGCCAAGGATGGACGGGCAGGAGCAGGAGAGCAGACTCACTGTTCTATAATCTCGTCAGGAAGACGCTCAAAGGCAGCGGGGCAGGAGGTCACAGGTTGTTTCTCGATCGAAGACCGCCTGGGCTCGGTCCCGTCAACCTCGTGCTGTTGTTGCAGCGGCAGTTGCTGCTCAGGGTCCGGTTCCATTGTGGCAACTGAGATCGGGGCCTGTGTCGCCCCGGGAAGGTGTCGTCGCGGGGTCCAGGGCGGGTGAGCACGACTCGAGGCCCCCGAATGGGGAGGGTAGTTGAAAGTTGAGGCCCTGCCCTTTGAATTGATGGGCGGTTCGGCGTGTTTCTCAGCGAACGACGTCGGCTGTCATTGCGCGCGACAGCAGCAGCAGCAAGAACGGGCAGGCGGCTTGATGGATCGGACCGAGGAATGGGTGAGGCGTCAAGAAACTCTGTGCGTGCGCCGTCGAGCGAAAAAGGGACAGTCTGCTAGGGGAAGTTCCAACCGCAGATGCCACCCCAGGCCGGCACAGAGGCACACCAACACAGGAGGCGTGGTGTGGTGTGTGGTGCTGCGCATCGGCGATTGGCGTGGTCCTTTCTGCATGCAGGCGCAGGCGGGTGGCGGGCGATATCGACAGCACGCCCAATAAGCAGACGGGCATGTCAGCACCTTAGGTTACGCAGCAGGCCGTCGCCCGTCGCGCCATCACTTTCATGGCTCGCACTAATGTAGGCCTAGGCAGCGGCCGATCAAATTGCGGCCGCGAGTTCGCTATTTCCCGCCAGGGGCCCTGGTCGGCTGCTGGCCCTTTGTTGTCTTTGACCAGCGTGCCAGCATGGAAGGAATGGTAAAGAGCCCGTATTGTGTCTCTGGACTTGCAGAGGACCCCACAACACTTTGAGAAAAGCTTCGCACTTGACTGCATTCATCCCACCATCGACATCCAGTTGGGTGGCTCGTCCTCGATCAAGTTCGAGCTTGTGAGCCACCAGACCCACTCAGAAGCGCCACGCGTTCTCATGCACTGAGTAGGTAGGTGCACATACCAAACAGCCGAGAAAGCAGTCACAGGCACTTCCAAAACAAGCAACCAAACGCCGAGAGCACAGCATCGTAAAACACTCGAGGCCACCATCGCGGCCGTCTGGGCCACGGGGCGGAGCCACTGCACGTCGCAGTAAATATTGATAAAAGGGTCGAATAGCAAAAGGCCGGAAGCGGCTAGTGCTGACACGCCCCCCAAAAGATCCTCGACAAGGGGCAAAGCGCCCACATGCAGAAGTCGGTCGGTGTGGATTGCCACTGTTGCTCCGCTGTGCGGCTATTTTTGGCTTTGTCTGGAATTGGCCGGCGAGGAATGGAACGTGGTAGAGGCGTTGGTCTTTATGTCAAACTTCCCTCGGTGCTCCATATTATTTTGTTCTACAAAGCACGATTCTCTGTTGCAAAGTCCCTGACGGTACGATTGTCGTACCCGTCGATCCAATAGATACCAGACACAGACACAGAGATTGAATTGGTGAACATTGACAAGTCGTCCTCTCCACCACAAATAATGCGGAGCCTGGGAAGGAGCTCCACCACAGGAGCAGATTAGGAATGTCACGTGGGGTCGCGTCAAAATACACTGCTCCACGAATTGTCGACCTGATTCGCGTCTCCGAGAGTTCCGATCCGCGAATCGTTGGCAGACGTCATTTGCCACTACACCTATGACAGAAGCAATCTGTCATACTGTCCACGCAGGCGCTCGAGCAACCCTTTCATTATGGCTCCCCGCCAGTCGCCGCGGAAAAGGACTGTTGCCATGATCCAAAAGACAGAGGCCACAGCCAAAACAACGTCTGCTGTTCGCAAAAACGGCAGGGCGACCAAGGTCGAGGCGGTCGTCACCAAGACGGAAGCCGCGGCGAAGGTGAGAAAGGCGAAGCGTAAGGCGGCGGAAGAGGAGGACACAGACGACGATGACGAAGGGCATGACAGCTGTTGCGGCTCTGCGCACGAGGAAGATCAGGAGGAAACGAAAAAGCCGGTTGCCAAAAAGGCCCCCACCAACGGAAAACAGCCGGCCAAAAAGCAAAAGACGGACAAGGACCAAGGCCCGATGCCGCTAGCCGTGCGCACCGCCATCCTGGCCCTGAAAAAGGCCATGTACATTGGCGCTCACGTGAGCGCTGCTGGAGGTATGTTCTGCCCCTTTTTCACGGGCTGCTGGCATACATATGCAGGCAGGGGTTTGATTCCCGAGTGTTATCTCGCGCTAACATGCCCTCCCTGCCTCGCAAGGCATACACAACTCGATCCAGAACTCGCTAGAGATTGGCGGGAACGCGTTCGCCCTGTTCCTCAAAAGTCAGCGCACGTGGAACTCCAAGCCCCTGGATGACGCCACAAAGGCACAGTTCCGGGCGATGTGCAAGGAGCACGGCTACGACGCCGCCAAGCACTGCCTACCGCACGGCTCGTACCTGGTCAACCTAGCGCAGGTCGACAAGGCCAAGGCCGACCAGGCGTTTGGCAACTTTGTCGACGACCTCCGGCGCTGCGACGCCTTGGGCATTCGGCTCTACAACTTCCACCCGGGCTCCGCGCTGGGCGGGCCCAAGGACGAGGCCATAGCGCGCATCGCCGCCCAGCTCAACCGGTCGCACCGCGAGACGGAGCACGTCGTGACCGTCATCGAGAACATGGCCGGCGCCGGCAGCGTGGTCGGCTCGCGCTTCGAGGACCTGCGCGACATCATCGCCCTGGTCGACGACAAGGACCGCGTCGGCGTCTGCATCGACACGTGCCACGCCTTTGCCGCCGGCTACGACATGCGCACCCCGGAGGCCTTTGCCGAGACGGCCGCCGAGTTCGACCGCGTCGTCGGCAACAAGTACCTGCGCGCCTTCCACCTCAACGACAGCAAAGCGCCCCTCGGCTGCAACCGTGACCTCCACGCCAACATCGGCACCGGCTTCCTGGGCCTCCGCGCGTTCCACAGCCTCGTGAACCACGAGCCCTTTCAGAACCTGCCCATGGTGCTCGAGACGCCCATCACCCGCAAGGGCCCCAACGGCAAGGACGTCGAGGACAGGCAGGTGTGGGCCGACGAGATCAAGCTCCTGGAGAGCCTGATTGGCATGGATCCCGAGAGTGACGAGTTCAGGGACAAGGCGGAGGAGCTGCAGCGACAAGGCGCAGGCGAGAGGGAAAGGCTCCAGGGGCAGGCGGACAAGAAGGCACAGGCTGCGGCGAAGAAGGCGGCCAAGAAAGCCCCAGGCAAAAAGGCACCGCCCAAGAAGCGAGGCAAGAAGAAGGCCGAGAGCGAGGACGAGGATGAGAGCGACTGACGACGTTGAACAGTTACCATAGCATTTTTTTTTCTGCTTTATTGCGGAAGGCGGCAGACGCCGAGATTTACAACGGGTAAGATGCGAGAGGACCATCCCCACGGGTATTACGGCAATGCGGGAGTGATCTGGCATTCAAAAGACAATCAAGTACTCATGGAGGGGGTTCGGGTATCAACGAAAATCTTGGGGAGGTATATCTAGGGCCATTAATCATGGAGCGCGGAACCAGGATAGAAAGGACATGCATAGGAAAATCCGCATCGATAATTATCATCAAACCAGGGGGGAAAAAGGGAGGGGAATAGAGGAAGTAGAAATGGAAAAGGGAAAAAAAAAAAAAAAGGCAGATAGAAAGTCCTTGCGCAACAAGAGACTAAAACAGCCATCTGCCAACCATCACCTCCTGCCCTTGGCCCAAGCCTCCACCTTGCCCATCAGGCTCTTGAGCCCAACGCCGCGCTCGCAGTTTGCCTCGAGCCAGGCCTCCATGCGCTCGCGCACGGCGCGCATGCCCTTGAGCACCGGCATGCGTCCGTCGCCGTCACCGTCTCCCGCGGCGGAAGCAGCGTGCACGGCCGGGTTGAGGAGCAGGTCGAAGCAGTCGGACCACAGCTCCGTCTGCCAGTAGCGCTTGAGGCTCTCGCGGACGCGGTAGCGGCGGGCCGCGGCGGTTCCCAGGCCGCCTCCGCCGTTCTCGCACCGCACCGTCTCGATGTAGCGGCCAAAGAGGAGGCAGTGCACGGTGCCGGCGAGGCCGTGGTAGTCGATCTGCCAGGTCCAGGGCCGGCCCTCGCGCATCTCGGCGCAGTCCTGCGGGCTCGTCTTCCAGTCGGCCACGAACTGCACGTCGGGCCGGAAGGCGCGCATGTCAATGCCGCGCCCAAAGTCGATGAGCGTCACCCCTCTCGACGCCCAGCCTCCGCTGCCGTCGGCCCTCCACTTGCTGCTGAGCTCTCCGCCCGTCCCCGCCGAAGGGTGGTCCAGACGCAGCAGGCAGTTGTCGGCCTTGAGGTCGCCGTGCAGGATCTGGTGCGCGTGCAGCGCCTCGGCGGTGCGGAGGAGCTCGATCGTAAAAAACATGGCCAGCAACTCGTCCATGGTGCCCGACGGCTCGGCCCGGAACAGGTTCACCACGTCCAGGAGCGTCCCGTGCGGGTGGAACGGCAGCAGCAGGAAGCCCTCGTCCTGGTACAGGTGCATCTCGAGCGCCGAGCTCAGCGACGCCGTCGCCCTCTCGTGCGGGCCCAGCCGCCCGTGCGCCAGCCGCATCATGTGGAACTCCCACGCCGACGGCGGCGTCTCCATCTTGAGCGCCTCCAGCCGGCCCCGCCGCATCTGCATCGTCGAGAAGGTCCCCTTGCCCATCTCACTGACGGCGCCGTCCTCGTTGTTGCCGTCGTGGTCCTGCGCGTCGGGCGATGAGTTCTTGACGAGGTACACCGGAGCAAACGCGCCGGCCCCGAGCTCCTTCTTCACCGTGTAGCTCATCTCGCATCCTGGAAACTCGATGGGCGGAGGCATCGGCACGCTGCTCGTCTTATCGCCGCTGCTCTTGGCCTTGGCCATGGCTTTGGCGAACCTGCGAATCTCGCCTGCCCTCTCGTACTTGGTTGGTCGATGATCGTAGAAGCGCATCTGCGAGCTCAGGGGCGGGTGCATCTTGGTCAGGATCTGAGCCCTGACAGCGTCATCCACGGGGTTACACAGAGTGTCGTTTATGAGAGGACCTTTCGGCGGGGCCTTGAGGGGGCCGCCGCTCTTGACTTGTGCCTTGGGCAGCTGCATGGGCACTATGATATTTGACGGTTTCTGAGGAGAAGGCGAGCCGCCGCCGACGAGATCCTGCAGGGGGCTGCTGGGCGGCTCAGATTCTACGGCGTCCTGTTGAGACTCCACCTCGTCGTCTTCGTCCTCGTCATCGCTGACGGGAGGAAGGCCTTGACGACACCTGCTCGGCGTCTTTGTCAGCGAGGTCCGCCCCGACCGCAGGTCCAGCTCCGTCTCGGTTCGCTCCGTGATGGGCGTCATGAACGGGAGACGGTTATTAGCCATCTCGACCGGGTCCCGGTACGTCCGTGTCTGAGGCACGTAATCCTCGGGCGGGATCGGAACAAAAGTCGTTCTCGTATGGGGCGGGTCGTCATCCATCGGTGTGGACACACCCTCATCGTCTTCTCCCTCATCTGCGGCGTCGTCCACAGAAGAGAGCCGTGTTATATCGCCCTCTCCCTCGGCGGCCACGTCGTTCTCATCATTCACGCCGGGAATAAGAGCGATATGCTTGCGGGCGGTGAAGTCGGACCATTCGCTTACGCTCCTGGCTTCCGATGTTTCGTCCCCATCCACCGCATCGTCCTCGTCGTCCTCAGCCCCTTCGGTTTCCTCGTCTTCGGCTTCGCTGACCGAGAGGCGCCGCGTGGTCCCGGCACTCTCTGCGCCGCTGGTGTACTCATCCGTGTCGTAATCATCGTCATCGCCGCTCTCTTCCTCCTCTTCCTCCTCTCCCTGGTTTGCTGGATGCTTGATGGGGGCATTGAAAATCTCATAAATGTCGTCGGTGGCCGCCCGCGTGTGCATGGTCATGGTTGGCTCCGAAGTGCCCTTCTTCTTCAGCAGTTTGGGTCGTGACGGCGAATCCAGCTTCGCCTTGACTATATTTGACGTCAGCGTCATGAAACACGGCTAGGATACTCTGATCGTCCGGTTCCCCTCATTTCGTCACTTACTGATCTGGGTCTCGTTGACCTCCATGACCTTTTTCTTCTTTGGTCGACCTTCCTTAGGATACTGCTTGATGGGGGCGCCATTCTCATCCAAGGGCACGGCAACATCGCGGTGGATGACAAGTTTCTGCGGTATATTCTCATTGTTTTCACGGAAGACTTCCAGCCGCGGCGCAGCTGACGCAGGCGACGGTCGGCTGTTCTCGTCTCTGGGGCGGGACACGCGCCGAGGAGGTGGTGGAGAAGGCGGCGCCGGTCTCTCTTCTAGCCAGCCAGCCCGGGCCAGTAGCACCTCCTCAAAACTCAACTCGGATCCCGGGATGTCTGGCGTGGGATAGAGCACACTGAGATCGAATACAATGCGCTGCTTCTTGCCAGCCGGGTTGTTCATCGTCACTTGATGTTGCGAGGCCACAATAGGGATGTGGGATTTCATCAAAAGAGACTGCAAAGTACAGAACGAGATACAGAAGCAACCAGGAAGGAAACCGAGATTCGCCACCATACATTAGTCCTGTATTCATCAATATGTGCCCGACATAAAGCAGGGGGCGCGGATGTGGGGTCAAGAGCTTACCGTATCCTTAAACACCGCCAGTTTGGGCCCGCTGGGCTTCCTGGAACCAGCCTTCAGCGTCTCCCCAACCCAAGGCTTTGGTGCCATGACGTTCTCCTTCTTGCGCTCGGCCAGCGAGCCGATACTGTCCCAGCCCTTGGACCCAGCCTCCCGGGATGGAAGCGCAGGCCCCGCCGCATCAGCGTCGGAGAAAATAGCCAGTTTGGACTTTGCCGGCTTCGCCGCCCGGCCGCCGACGTCGCTACTTGGCCTCGGCGCCTGCGGATCGACAGGGCCAGCGGCGGCTGCGGACGCGAACGGGTCCATCTTAGCCGCTAGGGCAGGCCGCACAGTCGGGATGGCCGGCGACGAGGGCTCATCCCCGTCAGCCTCGCCCTTCTGCTCCCGGCGCTGCTCAAACTCGCCGAGCTTGCGAATCAGGCGTTGCTGCGGGCGCGCCTCGCGATCGATGCCCAGCCTGAGGACCTCCTCGGCCTGCGCCCAGCGGCCAGCCCCCTCGAGCCAGGCGGCGTACTCCTCGTAGAACAGCGCGAGGCTCTCGCCGATGCCGTGGCGCGAGAGATAGAGGAACGTCTCGCGCGGTGCGTCGGAGAACATCTGGGTGTAGTAGAGCCACAGCTTTAGGTAGCGTGGGTCGTTCTTGTATTGAGAGGAGCCAATGAAGGCCTTTGTGGCACGCTCCAAGAGGGTGTGGAGCTGTGACTGGGGAGTCGCCTGCGCCGAAGGATACGCGTCCAAGGTCCAGCGGACATAGCGATCGTAGACATCGAGCGGGTCATCGAGGTCAGTGATAGTGGCGAGCTCGGCCTCGTACTCGGCCCGGATGCAGTCGTGGACGTTTTTGGTATCGCTTGGGGTGGGCGTGTCCATCTTTGCGAGCGGAGATGGCGTGTAAAGCTCGGCCAGTTTCCTCGCTGACCGCCCGCCAGGGAGCGACTGGATGTTCTCCTTCTGGCTCTCGATGACGTCGAAGTCAATCAGGTCCTCCGATGAGGGCGCCATTTTGTGATGCTGCTGTGGTCGAACTGGGCTGCCGTGTTGGTGAATGCACCGCTCTGAGAAGGACGAAAGGGGCAAAACAAACAGTCGGCGGGGTTTCGTTAGGAGAGCCCGTCATAGTGGGACACGAGGAGGACGGGGGAGGATTGTAGATGCACGCGGTGGAGACCGTCAAATATCAATACCGGTTGCTGAGCAACATCAAGCAGCCAATCAATTAACGCAACCTCAATCCGGGCAGCAGCACAGCAGAAGCCCAACTTGTCAAGCCTTGCCTGACAATCCAGGCAAGCAAGCCCTCGAGTTGGCACCGAATGCATAGATGGACAAAAATGGAATTCCTCATTGAATTCCGGGCGTTACTTAGAATCTATGTATGACTGCACGTTCTTTTTCTCATAACCCATTAACTTTTGTAGCCCTTTTTTCGTCCAATAAGAGGCAGACCCGCCCAGAGCCCGCCTCATCATAACCGCCGCGCGGAATCGATTTTGTAGGGCCGAGCAAAGAGAATCAACGCCCTAAACATGAACCGAGAATCCCCCAGCACTTGAAAGTCGCAATTTACAAGTTGACAGCCTTGCGGAAGTTCTCGCCTGCGTAGACGGCGTTGGAGCCAAGCTCCTCCTCAATGCGGAGGATCTGGTTGAGCTTGGCGAGACGCTCGGAACGGGCGGGGGCTCCGGTCTTGATCTGGCCAGCACGGATGCCGACAACGATGTCCGAGATGGTGACATCCTCCGTCTCGCCCGAGCGGTGCGACACCATGACGCCCCAGCCGTCGGCGTAAGAGTCCTTGGCAGCCTGGATGGACTCGGTCAGGGTGCCGATCTGGTTGACCTTGAGCAGCAGGGCGTTGGCCGCCTTGAGCTCGATGGCCTTCTTGATGCGGATGGGGTTGGTGACCGTCAAGTCGTCACCAACGATCTGGATGTCCTGTGTCTTGTAGAAGTAGCTCCAGGCCTCCCAGTCGTCCTCGGCAAACGGGTCCTCAATGCTGACGATGGGGTACTTCTTGGCCAGATCTCCGTAGAGGGCGGCCAACTGCTCGTACGTGATCCACTTGGTCGGGTCGCTCTCAGGGTTCTTGAAGTCCAGGTCGTACTTCTTCTCGGCCTCCTTGTAGAACTCGCTCGACGCAACGTCCATGGCAATGTTCATCTTGCCAGTGTATCCGGCCTTCTCGATGGCCTCGGTGATGAGCTCGAGGGCCTCCTCGGCGGTCTGGATATCGGGAGCCACGCCTCCCTCGTCGCCGACGTTGCCAGCAGACTGGCCGTACTTCTTCTTGGCCAGGCTCTTGAGCTGCTGGTACACCTCAGCACCCTGGCGCATAGCCTCGGAGAACGACGGGGCGGCACTGATACGCTTGGTCAGCTCATCAAACGGATAATCAGGGTAGAAACCAGTTAAAAATGTCACAAACTTACGAGGGAACGATCATGAACTCTTGGAAAGCCAGGCGACCACCGGCGTGAGAACTGCAAGCGTCCCAGGTCAGCGCGTCCATGTCTCAGGAGCCAGGGGCAAGGGTTTGATTGTTGTCGACAACTCACCCTCCGTTGAGGACGTTCATGAAGGGAACCGGCAGGACGTAAGGCTTCTTGGTTCCGGCGAGGTCGGAGACGTGCGCGTACAGGGGGACGCCCTAGTGGTGTATGGTCAGCATAAGCACGGCCGGTCGGTTTTCGGCCGTGTAGAACGAGAGGCCGTCAGACAAAGCAGTGGACGCACCTTCTCAGCGGCACCGGCCTTGGCAATCGCCAGACTGACACCCAAGATGGCGTTGGCGCCCAGGCTGGTCTTGTTGGGGGTTCCATCAAGCTTGATGAGGAACTCGTCGACCTTGGACTGGTCCTTGACATCCAGACCCTCCTTGATCAGGGCGGGGCCAATGACGTTGTTCACGTTCTCGACAGCTTTGAGAACGCCCTTGCCACCCCACTTGGCCTTGTCGCCGTCACGGAGCTCGCAAGCCTCATGCTGGCCTATCGTTACCAGTTTGTTAGTGTGAGTGGTGGTCGACAACGGTAAGGTGTGGGCTATGTAAACGCACCAGTCGAAGCACCGGACGGGACGATGGCGCGGTGGAGGCCTGTCTCGGTGACCAAGTCAACCTCGACCGTGGGGTTGCCACGGGAGTCGTAGACGTAGCGAGCGTGGACCTTGCTGATAGGCATGGTGGGTGGGTGGCGGGTGCTGCGAGTCTGACAGGCCCAATGTTAGTCGCTGCGACTGGGAGCAAGAAATGAACAGTGCGCAGCAAGGTCCCAACTTTCACGGGTCTGTTGCTCGATCTCCTTTATGGGCAATGAGAACTGAGGGAAATGGAGAGTTGTCCTGGTGGAGGCTTGGGATCGAAAATGGCAGGCTAGGTCTGGATTGTGGTAACGGTGTAGGTGATTCTGGGACGAAATAGAAGGAGCGATGGATCCATTTTGAGGAAATGCCTCGTGGGCCAAAAGAACAAGGGTCAGGTTTGCAAACAAAAATTGCTCATCCAGGTAGTACAGTTCGCGGTATATCCCTCAAAGCGCGAAACGGCGCCCGCGTAGCGGGAAAGAAAAGAAGGGAAAGAGAGTCGGGCGGTGTTGATTAGGATTGAGGCGGGGATAAGCAATGAGGATGTAGCATTTCCATGGAGCGGTCTGGGGCGGTGGGTTTCCAAGGATTGTGCCATACCGGGAGTGAGGCAAGAGGAGGAGGAGGGACGAGAGAGAGGTAGGAGATGCAGAGGGAAGCGTTCTCCAACGTACCTTTTGGGGATGTTGGTGAGTTGGAGAAGCGGTTGGTGTTTTTTCTCTGGGCTAGATCTTGAAGAGAAGCAGACGAGAGAAAAGTTGGGTCGGCCTTGGAATCTTAAATATGGACGGCAGGAGCTTCCAAGAGGGTGCGCGCTGTTGTATCAGTCCAGACCCCTGTTTGGGTTGCCCGTTTCTGGTGGGGTGATTTTTGTTTGGAGGGGTCGGAGCTCGATGCAAGCTCGATGCAGCTCTTGCGCGATTAGCTCGATTCCATGTCCGTCCGCCTCACCAAAACCTGTTTAGTGGGGCATCCGAGCTATGAGTGAGGCGTGGGGTCGCAACGCCAAGCCCTACGCTGGCGGGAACCTCACCCGTGCGTGTTCCATGCTGCTACAGTACCTCTGGCAGGCCTGAGCCCGGCGGCAAGGGCGATTTACTGTTGAGGTTGCTCCAGAGGGCACTTGACATCACATATCTGTTTGCTTCCAGTAACAATCAACGAGACATAAAAAGTTTGACCAACGCCTCCGTCTGCCAACCTTATCTCCGAAGCGAGAGATGGACGCCGAAATCGACACGCTCCTGGAGAGGTATCTCGGCTTGCTGGATGAGTACACCAAACTCCGTGCCTCCCTGGGCGCCGCCCAGAGCGGCATGTACCAAAATATCGCCCGTGCCAACTTCGCCGCCGAGCGAGGCATGAGGTATGGACCTGACTTTTTCGACGAGCGAATGCAGGCAAGCCGACGCCTGAGCATTGAGTTGAAGCCTCCGGTTGGACATGAGGGTGGCAGCCAGCATGCCTCTTTTACGGTTTATTCGGCAGAGGCGTCCGAACCGCCGGCAGGCTCCGAGCATGGCGATGATGACGAAAGCGGGCAGGAGTCCGGCGTATCCGAGCCCGGTGCCGAGGAAAATCGGCAGAGCCGTGGTGGCGTGGCGGGCACCGATGAGGCGAATGCGAAGGCGAGCCCCGCGAGGCGGAAGGACCCTCTTCGTTGGTTCGGCCTCTTCACTCCAGCATCTCTACGACTAGCCCAAGGCCAGGCTATCGAGATTGTGGAGGATCTGCTGCCCAGGCTGGCGTCAGTCGACGCTGAGATGGCCCAAGTCGAGATTCAAGTTCGACGTGCCAAGAAGAAGCGGGCCAAGGCGGCAACCGCCGCTGAAAAGGAGACGAGAATGACGTAACAGCCTGAGGGGCGGCCAGGGGAAACAAGCGGTTCTGCGGCCTTGTAGCGGTCGGTTCCGTCAAACACAAAGACAGATCTCAGAGTGGCCGCGCTGTCTCCCTCTGCGCCCCCGGGACGGTTGATAGCCAAGAAGAGACGCTGCCGAATCAAGCCAAATTAGCTCAAGCAACGAACTCTTGCTAGAAATTCGGCCCGAAGATGTGATGGCTCTTTTGCTTGGACTGTGCTCGATCATGGGCGGGCATCGACGGCGGTATCCAACGCAAGCGGTTTGCCACTCCTCCTGTCGTGGCGTTAATCCGGTGCTCGCTGCGTGCGTTACGTGCGTCTCTCGTGTGTGGCAAGCCCTCTTCAGCTCCAAGATGCGACGGGAACTTCAGCTGGCCGGGAAAATGGCAGCCTGCTTCCCCTCGTTTCCGTCCTGATGGCAGACAATAGACGTCGGCGGCGTGAACCAAGGCGCCCCGGTGGCCGCTAGCAAACTTTAGCCAACAGGCGCACCCCTGATCCATTCGGCCTCTAGCTTATTTTATAGTATGGCCATATGCTGGGTCTAAAGGTAGATTCCTGAGCACCGTGCTGGACACGTGTCTGCTCTTCCTCCCGCTCTCCCAGCTGCCCAGGCTGAAAGCCTCGCTCGGGGTAAAGGTCGGGGTTGCCGTCATGTTCTGCCTCGGCGGCATAGCTGCCATGATCAACCTCGGCCGGCTGGTCCCGCTGGGCGGGCCGGGCAAAGTGCGGGCGGCAAAAAGCATGGGCGCCGGTTACAGCTACTACGGCGCCGCGCTGTGGACCGAGCTCGAGACCGTGTCGGGCATCATCTGCTCGTGTCTCCCAGCCATGCGCGTCTTTGCCCTCTGGATGTGGCCGCGAGCCCGACGGCTCGTTTACAACAAGGGCGAGGGCGAGGCCGGGAGCGCCGTCGCCGTATACCTGTCGAATACAGGGGATGTTGTGGCGGCAGGAACAAGTCCGGGACCGGGTCGTTGTTGTCTACGTCGTCCCGCACGGGGTTGGTGCAGCCGGGCCACGAGCTCTCCGACATCCCAACGGCATGGCGAGAAGACCCGGTCAAACGGGAGGGCAACGGCAGCTTTGACGAGAGGCACAGTGCTGACGGCGAGGGGACGGCACGGTTCGTGGTCCGAAAGCAGGCCGACGGAAAGTGGAGGATTGCGAGGGATGTATAGATACCTACCTAGTCAGAAAATGAACAACAAATCACAGCAGACTATCTAGGCTCCTATCGCTTCTCGCGGACTCATGTGGTCAGTGCTTCAGGGGTCTGGCCTACTCGATAGCCAGTCTTCAGTCTATTATATATGAAATGTCACAGTACAAGACGACCTCTTTTAGTCTCATCAGATCCAGATCCAATAGCCCGACACTCAACACGCAACTAATTCAACTCGGATGTCCGCTATTAGGGGTATTCAACCAGGTCTAATGCCGTTTCCAAAAACAAACAAAAAGCTGGCTATCTAGGACTGTTGATATGATTCTGGTTGGCAGTTGGATAGGGGAAACATGACAGCATCGGCCAAATTACGAGAAAGAGTAACAATATGGGTTGGATGCTACTTAGTAACCCGCTGGCTCCGGCTTTTCTGGGAATGGTGGAGCCTTGGTGCTCTGTCGACAGTCCTCCTTCCAGTCCCGAGGTGTGAACTTGTCCACGATGGCCTTGAATGCTTCCTGTTTGATAAAAGTCAAAGAATGGTCAGCAAATAGATTCTTGGTGTTGCCTTGTTTGTGCTGCGACGTGTGTGTTGGGCTGAAATACCCACCAAAGTGCAGAAGCTCTCGTCCCCGTCGAGATGGTTGCCCACAGCGCGACATCCGGAGACGGTGACAGGTCTGTCATTATAGCGTACACGGACGTAATATCCCCGCAGCTTCTCCTTGTCGGCCTGAGACAGCTCGGCGACCGGCTTGCGCCCGATGTTGGCCGACGTGGGCGAGACGTTGCTCCATAGGGAGCTCCACCACCCAGGCTGGGTAGAGAGGTCAGGCGATGGAGGGGGCGCGCGGTCTGCAGTGTGGAACAGCTCAAAGGCTACGTGGCTTGTGAAGGGAGGCCACTTGTCGCTCTCATAGGCGCCCAGACTCGCGAGCGCACCGGCCAAGGTGGTGTCGTGACAGCCGCTCAGACCGAACTTGATGGGCGGAGACGCGGGGTGGGCGGTGGTGTTTGCGGTGCCCTCGGCGCTACCGACCATGCGGCCGACAATGTCGCCCATCAGGCTGCCGACGCCCAGGGCGCGGTACTCGCTGGACTCCTTGTATCCGCTGAACCACTCCTCGACCGCGATGCGCTCCATAATGTCACGGGCCTTCTGGTCGTAGAACTCGCGGGGCAGCCTCGTGTCCGGACCGTGAGCGAGCGTCGAGTTGACCGTGTCCATGATGCCCGACAGGCGTGGCCGCGAGTCGACGGCGACGCGGGGGCTGTCTTCTGGCATCCACTTGGCATAGACGCGGTTGAGGTACTCCATGTCCTCGGACGTGTTCCAGCGGTCGGCGGTGCGCTGGGCAAAGGCGCGGGAGAGCGCGGCCAGGCGGCGGCAGTTGCCGTCGTTGGGAAACAGTGTCTCGTCACTGTGGGTGCGAGAGAGGATGGTGGGCGGCTCAAAAGGGGTGCCGTCCGGACCCGGAAGTCTCGTCGAGGGCGGGTACATAGCCGAAAAGGTCTCCTGCATGGACTCGAGCGCACGCGGCACCGGGGTCGCGCGCAGATACAACATCTCGGCGGAGCCCCGCATATCGGGCGGCAGGAAGCCAAGGCGGTCAACGTACAAGGACCTGAGGCGGCGGCCGAGCTGGTGGGTAGAGGCCCTGCCGACGTCGGTGAGGGCTCCCATGTCGCAGATGCCGTCGATCTGGCCTTTGGGGCCGGCAGCGAGCCTCGGCTGATCACGAGGCCCAAAGGTCTCCAGCCGGCGCTTCCACTCTAGGGTCGAGAATGGGTTCTCGCCGGCGGCACCGCCTTGGAGCACAGCCGACTTCAGCTGGCGGGCAACAGCGCAGTAAGGCCAGAACGGCGGCAGGCCGGCATTCTGGAAGCGGGCCGAGACCGGGGTCCGCTCTCCGTGCCGCATCAGAACCTGAACCTGCTGGAGCTCCAGGCCGGCCGGGTAGAGCCGGCGAAGTTCCTCATCCGTGTAAGGGGCCCTTGGCCGTAGTGCCGTCATGGCGTCTCGTCTGATGGTCTGATATGCTGGGACGGAAACGCGTTCGTCTAAGTTTCCGCCTTTCGGACACTTGTAGGGCAAAAGTCGGACGAAGGACCGGACCACGCAGCTGGGATATAACTCGACGAGAGGTACCGGAGAAAGATGGCCTGGATTAACAGTATGGGCGTTATTACGATTAATTTCTGTGGTAGGCACAATGTTGGTAAAGTTAGGTTTGTCGCAGGCACTTAGGTTGGCGTTGGTGTGGAGGAAATCCTTTTGGTGTTGGCTTCCCAGTTCGAGGGTGAGAAAAGCACAAGAACCAGGTTCAAGATTGCGGAGCGGAGTGTGCCCAGCCAGGATGTGGGCGGAGCAGGAAAGACGAAACGGGGCGGCATTTAAAAAAACGGAAGCTCCGCCAGCTTCTTTTCCACTTTAATGCTGATGACGCTGCCGCAGCTCTTGCCTGCTGCTGTTGCTCCATTACTGACCGTGACTGGGCCGGCATGGGGTTGTCAGCGTGATCACCAGGCCTGGACCTTTTCATTAGGCCTTGATGTTGCAACTTGCTCGCCCAGGCCTGTCGAGTACGGCACCTCAGGCGCACCCCTTGTCGTGATAGACAATGATCCGGTTCTGCCATTGGATGCGTGGTTCAGTGATAGGTGTCGTTGTTTCAAAGGCACAAGTCTAGATCGAATGCTTTTGTCACTTAACAGCTGCATTGCACGGCAGCCTTGGGGTGCACCAACCGACGCCAGTGGTGACGCCGCGTGCGGGCACGGCTGGCTGAAATGCCACAGTAGCACCACTGAACCTACCGCACACCTGAGGCGTGAATCGTTGCGCGAGTGATGCAGGTGTATCCCGAATCATGCATCAACAACTGGGGCCGCAGCTTCTGCCCCTCGGCCGAGATGCCCGGGATTGGCGGTGATTGGTCGCTATCGCGCTCCGATATGCAGGAAATTTATTTCGAGGAAGTTGCTCGCTCCCCTTCACCAAGCGACAAGCGACATTCCCCTCGACCAACGCGCTCCCCGCCGCAACCGCACGCACCCTTCACACCAGCGGCTGAGCGACCACATGACTGCGCAGTGGCGCGATCCATTCTATACAAAGACACCCATACCTGGAGAGGTGCCTGCTTGGCTGTATGGCTCAAAGATAACCCCGCCGCGTCCCGTTTTCTCTTCTACCTCCCCATGGGTGCGCGACCAGAGCGTCGGCGATGAGGGATTCGCGCTCCGTGTGCCTGTTCTGTCGCTCCGTCGCCGCTAGGAGACGGCCTATACTCGTCCCCTGGACCCGCGCGCGAGCGGCTGGGACGCCCGCCTCGGTCTCGTCAGTTGCCGGCAGCGAAGCACCGACCACGGTCGCCACACATAAAAATGCCGGCGCAAGCACAAGCCGCCGGCCGCCGCCGGGTGCTCCAACAGCCGCCCAAGGCCGCCCCGTCCCCGACCGGTCCGCCGCCTCCTTGGCCATATTCGAGAGTGTTGTCCGGGGGAAGAGGGATCAGGCCGATGGGCCGCCGGGCGTTACCTCCGATCTCGGCCTGGGAACCTTTGGCGATTTGGTCGAGCTGAGCCACATCCTCAACAAGCCCGATGTCCCCCTCGCACGACTGTATCGCCAGTTCAGGGAGTCTATTTACCCGCGCCTCTGCAGCGCCGACTACACCACGGAGATTTTCAAGCGCCAAATTAGCCAGCTGCTGCACATGGTCTCTATGGCCATAGCACAAGACCCCTCGGCCCGCGATCTTCCATCGCTCACCGAATACACGCAGGTGTCGCTGAAGCTGAATATGATGAAGCTGAAGGACTGGGTGGCTACCGTCCGCGGCGTGCTCAAGTTTGTATGCTCCGTTGATCCGTCCCCGGACCTTTACGACAGCCTCGAGGGTTACGAGTTGGTGCTTGGGAGGCGGACCCTTGCGCTCGAGTCCCTGGTCGATTCATGGAAGCTACTCACCATCCCGGGAGAGCTGCTTGCTACCCTGCCCCCTCTGGGAGGCGTCGAGAATGTCCACTTTGCTGTTCCAACCCTCCCAAGCAAAGCCCGGGAGAAGCACGACGCCAGGAGACAGCTGCACCTGGCACTCAGCGAATTCTTCCCGCAGGAATCTCCCGACGCCATCGCTCCAGTCATCCCACTCTTGATCGCCACCTTCATCGTCATCAACGACACGGCCATTTGCCCCTTCAGACTCCGCGCAGCGGCAGCCCCGCTCCTCGCACCTATGGCCAGCCAACTGGCGCGGGCGACTGCTAGACTGGAACCTGACGAAGCGATGCTAGGAAACCTCACTGAGGTCCCTGTCGAGCTGGCCGATTATCTGACTCGGCGCTGGCCTGAAGTCCTCGATCAGATCACTGGGACATCCAGGTCAACCTTTGGGCCGTCGGGGGATACCCACTTCAACAGGATGGATCTCACGGGCGCCGACAGGAAGCCGGTGTCGGTCATAAACCACGACCTGCAGGCTGCCTTACACAACAAAAACGTGGCCGCCATCGAGGCCATCTGGTACGACTTCTGGGGCGAGCAGCCACAGCCAGACAAGGCAACGTGTGCGTTCCTCAAGGCGAATATACCCGTCTTCCACCAATTCATCATGATGTATACAGCCCGGGGCTTCCCGCAACGTTCTGTCCAAGTGTGGAACGCCATGACATCGATCGGCATCAAGCCCGACGTCAGGACATTCACGGCCATGATGGACGGGTTCAAGCGCGCCAAGAACTTGAGAGGCGTGCAGAACACGTGGGATGCTCTGGTGGCTACGGGCCTCCAGCTGGACGTAAGTGCCTGGACCGCTCGCGTAGACGGCCTGACCTCGTGCGGAAAGCCCGGAGATGGTCTGCGGGCGCTGGAGGAGATGGCGGTGCGCTGGGAGGCCGCCGAGGCCGGCCGGAAGAGCAACGCTGCTCACATGGCCGTCAGGCCATCCATTGAGCCCGTCAATGCGGCCCTGGTCGGTCTGCTTCGGCTCAATGGTATAGACGCAGCGAGAAAGCTGCTAGCGTGGGCGCAAAGACGTGGCATCGCGCCTGACATGACCACCTACAACACGCTGCTGCGGACGCTGGTCCGCGAGGGGACCGAAGGCGCAGAGGCCGTGATAAGCATGATGAAGCAGCAGGGCCTGCAGCCGGACAACGTGACTGTCACTATCATCCTGGACGCCCTAGTCCCCACAATCTTCAACAAGGAGCCCGAGGAGAAGATAGCACTGGTCCAGCGAATCATCAGCATCATTGTGGAGACCAGCACAACCAAAAACCAACGCGCGTATGCCAGGCTACTGTTCCTACTTCTTCGGAACAAGGACAGCGACGAAACCAGGGCGGTCAACCACGTCATGCGCCACATCTATGACTCTGGCCAAAAGCCGACCGCTCACATCTTCACCATCATGGCGCAACAGTATCTCTCACGGGACCCTCCCGCCGTGGACCTCGTTCAGTCAATGATCGAGACACACCGGCTGTTCGACGACCCGGCCATCGACTTCATCTTCTGGGAGCGCGTCATGGACGGGTACCTGAGTGTAGAGGACGTGGACGGCGCGCTCGGTGTGATGTCCCACATGCGCACCTCGACATGTTTCACACTGGCGTTTCTCGAGAGGCTGTTGAAAGCGCTCGTGATGCAGCGCCGCATGGCCGAGGCGGACGCCCTGGTCAAGAGGGTCAAGGACGAGCGCCTGGCTCTTGGGGAAGACTCGGACCCGGAGGGCAGGTTCTGGAACCACAACTTCTTTATATTCGCCACCGAGTGCGGCCTGCACGGCACCGGGCGCCGGTAATCAATCGTCTATTCCGAGCCGTAGTTGGCGGACGAGTTACCTACCCAACCTCGACATGCCGATTTGATTGATACCTACTGATTTTGATGAATAGCAAGGCAGAAGTAACAGCAAATAAATGCATGCTCGCTCCTCAGTAGATACCTGGGGGTATTTGTGATCTATCTCGTCATAAATCAGAATTGGGTCTTGGGTCGCGAAGTAGCCCGCTCGTCCACCCCTCGTCTGCGCAGCCGTCGAGCCGGGTGGGGGTGGTAGGGACCGGCCCACGGCCCCGGAACACGCGGAGACGACTCGCGAGAAGGAAGGAAGCGATTTCAGGACTCGTCCATCTCGTCGTCGTCGTCACCGTCCCTAGCTGGGTTCTGCGCCTGGCTAGTTGAACTGGCGCCACCCCCAAGAGCGGCAACCACTTTTTCAAGCCCCTCAACCTCGCCTCTGGCCAAACTCCTACCCTCGCCCTGCCACTCCCCGTCGCGCACCTCGCCGCCCGGCCCCAGATCCAGCCCCCGGACGTTTTCGAGGTGTTTCCGGGCGGCGCCTTCGACGTAGCCCAGTCGCTCGGTCCTCCAAGCCCTCCTCCCGGCAGCACGCGCCGCGGCAGCGGCGTCTTCGTTATTATCGTTATCGTCTCCTTCTCCGCGCCTCTGCTTTTGTTGGACGAGATCGGGCATCATTGTGCGCAACGACGTCGACAGCGCGCGGAGGGCTTGGAGCTGCGAGAGGGTGAAGGCGGCCGTGGTCGTCAAGGGTGTCTCGGCGTCGCTAACTGTCAGCTCGCCCTTGTTGCGAAGGAAGGCGAGCGAGGGCGCCGCGGCGGAGGCTGTCCCGCCCTGCCCCGCCATGCCACCTTCGTTCTTGACCGTCTCTGCGCCTCCTGCCGTTGCGCTGCCGTGCAGGAACGTGCGCAACTCGTCCAGCAGCGCCGCGTTGCGCGCCCGCTCGGCGTGCAGCATCACATTCAGCTTCTGGCTCGCTTGCAGCCGGCGGCGCAGGCGAGTCACCGACGCGATACTCAGTGTATCGGGGTCTGTGGCCACCCCGCCGGTCATGGCCACGTCTTCGGATGCGCCATTCTCATCTGCAGCCGCAGCCGGTGCTGGCGCGCCCTCCCCGCTCTGTCCATCTGCGCCTGCTGATGCCACGTCGGCGCTGAATTGTCCACCTCCGCCTGCGACGCCTTTCCTCCTCCTAGCGACGGCGGCGAAGTCTAGCCCGTCGTAGTGGGATAGCCTGATCCAGTCGCGGTGGTCGGGGCGCACGGTGAGAATGTTGCGCATGACATAGAGCTCGAAAATATCAAAGTTGCGGTCGATGCTGGCGCACAGCAGCGTCTCGAGTTGGTGGGTGCCGTTCTCGATCTCGTGCCGGTGCGCCTCCTCGGCCGTGGCGGCCGCGGGGGGCGGCGGCGGCGGCGGAGCGCGCTTTGATTTTGCCGGCGGCGGCGGCGGTGGCTGCTGGTCGCGGAAGCCGAGGCTGGCGGGCTTGGTTCCGAGGAGGGCCTTCTCGACGCCGTTCAGCGCCTGCTCGGCCAGGATGTTGATGCTATTGATTATATCATCCAGGAGGCTCTACAGGGATGCTTGCGCTGGACTGTCAGTTGGGCTGCCTCACGTCCGAGCCCTCCCCGCTCTCAGTCTTTCCTCTCCCCGCCGTCCGACGCAGGCAGGCATAACGTACGACTGGTGGGTACCCAAAATGCTCGGCCAGGAGCTGGGTTTCCGAGCTAATAGAAGCCGACATTTTGCCGTTCGTCCGGAGTTAATTGCAAGCCGGAGGGTGCGGGTTGATTGCGTATTCGGTGCTTGGAACCAGCACAAAAACGCGTGACGACACTGGATTGGTTTCGCGAACGCGACTTGCCCGCTCAGTTGGAGCACGGGCGGGGCAGCGGCCGTGCTCAGCATGAAGGCCCCACAATGTGCAACGCTAACCAAACCTTGAATAGCGGACAGCCCAGCCACAGGCGGCGCCACACGACCCTTAACTGCCCCCGCCGCCTTTGACCATCGTGCGTCATGCGCGCACCTTAAACCCAAACCAAAGCAACACATCGGGGGTTTGGTCCAAGTTCAGGCCTGCCCGAGACTGGGGGAGACCGGTACGAACTTGGACTGGCTTCGATACCGCCTTGGCGTCATTTGCACACGAGTGCCACGAGAACGCCTTACATGTATTGACCGATACCGCCCAGGGGGCCTCACATTCTTCCAGACGGGTCCAGACACGCAAGCGAGCAACCATGTCTGGGGTCAAAGATGTCTTCAAAAACGGATGGCATCCCGACAAGGGCACGACGTTGAAGAAACAAGTGGTTCGTTCTCGCACAGCCCTACGTTGTAGGCGCCTCACAGCTGTCTACGCAATGCCACCGCTCTGCTACCTATTACACCCTCGCCCAGCAAGAGAAGAGAAGAATTAGCAAGCCAGGTCCTCGAAACTAACTCGAATAACAGAGCGGTGTATTCAGCAGAGGCGGCGATTCGAGCAGTCGATCGGCTTCGCACAATGCCACACCGCTCTCGCAGCTAAAGGACCCCTCGTCCTTCGCTCCGCCTCCGAAGCGATCCATCGCGCCGCCGCCGCCGCCGCCACCATCGTCTCGGCCGACCGCGACCCCCGCCCAGCAGACCCAACCGCCCCCAGTACCGGCGAGGTCTAGCAGCGGCCACAGCGGAGGATCTGGGACGCCCATTAGTCCACCACCCTTGTCCACGGGGAGCTCCGGGCCTCCGAGGCTGCCACCGAGGCTGCCCCCTCGACCCGCTTCAGGATCTCCGTCCCCCGTGGCTTCCCCGTCCAGTTTTATAGCACCGCCGCCGCCGCTCCCGCCGAGCCAGAGTCCATCCATGTTGAACCAGGGCGCCATCGGCCGGCTCGGGGCTGCTGGTATCTCGGTGCCAGGGCTAGGTATCGGATCCGGCTCCAGGACCTCCCCATCGCACGACTCCCCCGCCTCCGCCTCCTCCTCTAACCCTTCCCAGCTCGGCGGGCTGCAGGGGCGCTTTGCGAAACTCAGCACGCCGTCGCCGTTGTCGTCGTTGCCATCCGCCGCCATCTCCACGCAGCCTCAGCCTCAGGCTCCCCCTAGCGAGGGAACAACGTTTGCGCAAAAGCAGGCCGCGCTGAAGACGGCGGCCGACTTCCACAAGGATCCCAGGTCCGTCTCGCTGTCGGACGCCCGCGCGGCCGCCTCGACCATGAACAACTTCCGGCAGCGCCATGGCGACCAGGTGGCCGCTGGGCTAAAGACGGCGAACGGACTGAACCAAAAGTACGGCGTCACCGACAAGGTCGCAGCCTACTCGCACCAGCAGGGCGGCACCGCGGCGTCGCAGGCCAGCGCCGACTCGTCGACCGCGGCAGGGCCTCAACAGGGCGGGGCCTCGCCGGGACTTGGTGGGAGCCTGGCGTCTGCGGGGGCTCTTGCCGCGGGCGCACTCGCGAAGAAGAGACCGCCGCCGCCTCCGCCGCCAAAGCGGAAGCCCGAAGTCGGCCGAGCGACCGTGGTTGACGACGAGCCACCACCGATTCCTCATGCAACCAGGCCTACATTCTAGCGTCGGTGGCGGAGTGGGGGATTAACAGATACAGCCAGAGATTGACCGCATCCAACTCTTAAGGACAGAAGTTGAACTTCAGGACAGCGGCTTTTAATGAGGACCGTGGCCAGCCTAGTTGTCTTTTTATCGATGTTCTGAATGCATATGCGACGGTACGGCGTTTATTTCTGCTTCGATGCGTCATTTATCCAATTTATAGTTATAACCTCATTTCCTACTAACGTATCGTCGGCGAAAACACAAGTTACTCCGTTGTCTGGAACCAAGCCAGCAGGTACAAGGTGAATTGGGACCTGGAAATGCAGTTTGTGTTCATTTCTTCTTTTTTTTTTCTTTTTGGATTAGGGCAGCGGCCCATTCATTACTTGCAAGACAAATGCCCAAGCACGCTTTACAAGAAAGACGAATGACCTTTTTTTTTCTATGGACCGGCGGCTCAAATCATCAAAAATCGAAACCCCCATCCTTCTCAGCGGCCCCCTGGAGATGTTGGGTGTTTTAGACCTTCATCTCAGACAGGCCGTGCTTCCAGAATGTGAAGAAAGGAGTGACACCGTCCTCACGGTAGTTCAGGAGCGCAACCCTGGTAAGACGATAGGTTAGATGACCGAAGTTCGATATGGGATTGCCGATGACAACTCACATTCCGTCGGGGTTCATGCCCTCGCCGGTGTAGAACTCAAAGTCCTTGAAGCTGGGCAGGAGCTTCTCCTTGACCCACTTCTGGGCGCCCGTCTCAAAAGCCTTGATCTCGTCCTCGGACTTGCCCTGCTCCTTGAGCTTCTCCTTGACAGACTTGAGGTAGCCTGCGTTTTCGACACCAGGTTCACGTCAATAAAAGCCCAGCTCTGGATACCGGCAGAGGAAATTGAGGTTGCGTCTTTACCCTTAAGGTAAGTCACATATGACTTTTTGTCGAAGCTGGTGTTCTGGAGACGGAAAGAGTGGATGACATTGTTGACCTTGGTCGGGCCGTCCTCGAGGGCCTCGTCGGCCTCCTCGGCGGAGGCGTTGGCCCCAGTGTCTGGTGTGCCGAGAAAAAAGGTGGTCCCAGTCAGCTTTGACATGTACGGGGAAGCGAGAGTCGAGGCCACGAGAAATCGAGGTTGCGCCAGACGGGGTTCGAGGTCCAGCGGGGGGGAAGAGCTACGGACCGACGTTGACGGCGTCCAGCGTGATCATGGCACAGTCGGCCTCGTAGACGATATCGTCGACCAGCTTGACATCGAACGAGTCCGAGATCATCTCGTCGTCGGAAATGATGTCCTACCCGAGGCGATTGCGGGGTTGGCGCATAGGTGTTAGCTTGCTCGAGCGGCGCCTGTGTAAGCGGTTTTCTGGGAAGGGTGTCTGTCTGGCTTGCGCATATATATACCTTGTAGATAATCATTTTGGCTGGTGTTTAGAGGGTGAGAAAGGAGCGAGTGGTTTAAGGTGATGTCTCTAGATCAACTGGAAGTTGGCTGGGATGGTATCAATGGGTGCGTCTGACTGAAAGCGGGCAGAGGGGCAGTTTTTAAAAGTCCATTCGTTGAGGAAGAAAAAAAGCCCAAAGTGGGGAAAATCGCGGGGCTCTCCAGACCGAGCGATGAGCGATGCGTTGCAGCAGCGCGGGGAGACCTGGCGATGTGGCGCTGTGTGCCTGAGGCTATGAAATAAGTGATCTGACACGTGGATTATGAGGCGCTGAGCACCTCAATGGATTATTTGTGGCGTTTGGAGACAAGGTTTAAGGTGAAGATATTTGCATGTTTTCTTTTCTCTTTTGGGGTTCGTTTTTTTTTTTTTTTTTTTTTTTTTTTTTTTTTTTTTTTTTTTCTNGCACTATGCCGAGATTTGGGCTGTGAGTTTTCTTTTTTTTTTTTTTTTTTTTTTTTGGGGTTTTTTTTTTTTTTTTTTTTTTTTTTTTTTTTTCTCATCTGTTTATTCCCTCTTTAAGCCATACGCCACCCAGTCACGGAATCTTACTCAGCTCTCCTACTACACTGTTAAAAAAAAAAAAAAAAAAGAGCTAAGAGAGAAGAGATTGAGTCTTCCAAACCGTGGCATGTTCCTAGGCCAGCCGTGGGCCGCAGGATTATTGGTAGTGTGAGGGTGGTGAGGTGGTGAGGTGCCAGTCATCAGGGTCGCGCTACGATCTTCCCACCCACTGACAGCCACACTTATTGTGGGGAGAGGCCGTGGCGACACGACCAGTGGATGGTCAGTTGCCATCGCGGCACGCGTCGGCACGTCGGCCATCAGAGGCTGAAGCAGGGATGGTTGGACTCAAATCATCGGGCGATGCATTGCAAGCAATTTCGATTTCACGGCTCAACGCAAACAGGCCGACGGGGTTGTTAGGCCTCTCTAAAATCCGAGAATCCAGAGCTCATTGTGGTGGCATGACTTGGGTGCAAACAAGTGTCGGCGCCGCACGATTTCGCCAGCCGTACTGTGCATGCGAAATTGGCGTGGCCCCAGTGCCAGTGCCCAGACCGTCCCAAATCGTTATCCCGACTGTCCGGAAATAGGAGGGAGGCAACTTTTTGAGGAGCAGATCGTGACCCTTTTCGGGCCTCGACCTCACCTAACCTTCCTTTAACCTTCAGGGTCAGCCCCCCCTTTCCCTTCTTCTTGATGAGGTTTTCATCGTCTTAACAATTCCGTCAATTCTCATCCCAAGCATCCGCCTACGTGCCTCCCAGCCTCTACGGCCTGTTCTTTTTTCTTTTCCTTTTTTCGATCTTCTCACTGCTCCTTTTCCCCGTCCGTAATACCAAGGATTGCCGCCGCCCGGACCACCGCCGATGGTCGACATCACCGCCGCAATGGCGAACTCGACGGCAATGCCGGACCTTCCCCCGCTGCCCAGCTATGCGGTCTCGCCGATGCCGGACCTCCTCCCGTTCGTGTCCGACTTCTGGCTGTCCATCGTCCTCCCCCATATCGCCTACTGGGTGCTCTCCTTCATCTTCCACATGATCGACGTCTACGACCTCTTCCCGCAGTACCGGCTGCACACGCCCGAAGAAATCACCCAGCGCAACCATGCGACGCGCTTCGAGGTCGCTCGCGACGTCCTCGTCGAGCAGGCCATCCAGATCGCCACAGCTGCCTTCCTCTCCTTGACGGACGAGGTCCAGCTGGTGGGCAAGGAGAGCTACGACGTGGCGGTGTGGGCGACGCGCATCCGCCTGGCGCAGCGCGCGCTGCCGCCCATCCTCAGCTTCGTCGGTCTCAACGCCGCCGCCATATCCAAGAGCATGGCGACCACACACCCGCTGCTTTCCGGTGTCTTTGCTGGCGGCCGCTATCCTTCTCTGACAATGGAGCTCAACGGCGTCTCGGGTGGGCCCCAGGTTCCCGCGTTTGCGACGTGGGAGCTGACGCTGGCGAAGCTCATCTACTGGATCCTGCTCCCCGCGTTCCAGTTCTGGCTGGCCGTCGCATTCCTCGACACCTGGCAATACTTCTGGCACCGAGCCATGCACGTCAACAAATGGATGTACAGTAAGTTCTTCCACCCCGTCGTCAGCGATGGGTCAACCATACCTTCCCCGAAATCTTCAAGGCGAGAGACTGGCGTTTGCGCCTGGGACACCCCAAACACGCGTTTCCATCACGTCCGTATGATCAGACCAGCATGCTAACATGCCTTCCTTCACAGCAAACTGGCACGCCCGGCACCACAGACTATATGTCCCTTACGCGTATGGGGCGCTTTACAACCACCCTGTGGAGGGATTCGTCCTGGACACAGCCGGGGCTGGCCTGGCGTATAAGCTCTCCCTGATGACACCGAGGATGGGCATGTGGTTCTTCCTCTTCAGCACCGTCAAGACGGTTGACGACCACTGCGGCTACAACCTCCCCTGGGATCCTCTGCAGAAGATCACAAGCAACAACGCGGCATACCATGACATCCACCACCAAAGCTGGGGCATCAAAACCAACTTTTCGCAGCCGTTTTTCACCATCTGGGACCGCTGGCTCGGAACAAGATATGAGGGTGACGTGAGCAAGAAGTACGAGAGGACAAGACAAAGCGCAGCCAAGAAGTCGTCCTCGCCCAAAGCAGAATAGACAACAAAAAAACAACACCCTTGGGTGGATAGCAAGGCTTTGATGTATCCCTCCTCAACCTAATAGTTTACTTTCACTTCTCCTTTGCTTCTCCTTCCGCCCAAAGTTTCTCTCGGCTTTGGTCTTTTGTGTTTTTTGCGTTGTTTCAGTCGTCATTCGCTTCGAATGTATTATTTGCCATCTCTTCAAACCTTTAGGTCTCAGACCGCCACTGGATTAGGAGGAATTCACTCCACTCAGAAACTGCGGGAGGGGTTGTCAATATTGGGCTTTGGATGCGCTGCGAGGAGCGACAGCAGGGAGGCGTTTATAACCTGGAAAGCTCTGTTATTTGGAGGATCGGATAGGCAGGGGTTTGTGTGTCTGTGTACGTGTGTTGTGCGCGGCGAGTAATTTTCATAGGACGACAAAATGAAGTGGTTTTCGAATTTCAAGATTTGGTCATTTCGAGTTCGAGATTGGTTGGACCTTGGATAATGCCTGGGATTGGGGTCGGGCAGCAAAGTCATTGCAACGTCAATGACCGCTTTAGTGTGATACCAGAGCTAATGAAAGAAGATTGCAGAGTGTCAGCCCTAGGCGATCTCCTGCCCGAAGAGGAGACAGCACACACACATTGCCCGCATCCTCATATCTCTTCTTTACCGGCACAACCGGCGCATAAGGCTGCTGCTCATAGATCGACATTATTGATATTGCACGTGCACTCCCTCGTCCCCTCAGCACCCCAACATTGGGTCACGAGACCAAAGAGCAACACCACAAAAGGAAGTATCATGTATGTTGCAGGCCCAGGGCTCTCGATGTGTTTCCGTGGTTCGAACCCACAGAAACTGACTTTGGCACTAATCCAGATAACCCCAGGAAAGATATCAAATCGGGCAGTTCTTGGCGTTCCCGGTTAAGAAACGGCGTGATTTCATTCGTCCTAATCATCTAAACCTGGAAACGAACTGACGTCGTCTGATCCGCAGGTCGTCTGGAATGTGCCGCTGCCCCGAACGTCCGGGGCCGGGGAAATGGTCCCCGCCCCTCCCCAAATGGCACAGAGTTTCATCCATGGACAGGCATACCGCCAGCCGACCGACCGTGCCGGTTAAAAAGGATGCAGTGCAACCCTACAGGTCTTGGAACAGCCGGCCATCATATGGAAAGAGATTGAAGGCAAATTAACATGATGGATGGAACTGCTTGGGCTTCACAAACATGTCGAACCGGACTCGACGTCAAGGAGGGGCTGACGTGTGCCGAGCGTAGCCGCTGGTGGATGCATAGAAGTTTAGCAGGAAGTCCGAGCCGAACGTCGCCGAGCCAACTTTGTCTGCGTGACCTAAGATCGTCTGAACGCTAATGCGCACGCATAAGCCGTCAATATATGGCCTTATTAAGAACCGCTAGTTTCGAGGGGAAGCACCGAGGCGTGCAGACGCTCTGCTGCCAAGGTGGGAAACACAAGCGGGGGGATTGCCAAGCCGAACTATTCAAGTCCCCGTTCGGGTGTTGCGTTGCTAGCGGCGCGCCCTTCGCCTTTTTTTTTTTTTTTTTTTTTTTGTCGCTATGTAGGGCAGACATTTGTAAACAAGCTCTTTGATGCGCCTTGACTTGCTGCTTTGCCCCTTATTTTGTTTCGTAGCTCAGTCGATCGCTTCGGAACTTTCCAAGCCTCGATGCCCAGAGGATGCCAGGATCTATGGGGGGTGAAACAACTAGATCCCTCGTCTTTTCTTCTTCTTCTTTCTGCCCCATCATCCTCCTCCCGCCTGTTTCCGTTTTTAGCGTAGCGGGTGAGCGGCCATTGCACGACAGGGAACCCCAGGGCTGAGACAAGAATCCGTGCAGATCGGCGAATTTGAAAGCGGCGTCTGGAAGCTAATCGCCGGAAGGCTGGGGGTTTCGAGCGACTCAGGATACCAAAAATGCAGTCAGCCAGTTCGGATGCAGGACCGCTGAGTCGTCCAAAGTTCAAGTTGTTTGCTTCCGCTGTTTCATCAAGTTTTTTGTTTTTTTTTTAATCCTTTTTTTTTTGCTCGAGGCCCCAACCTAAGGTCAGGAGAAAAACCTGAGGACGAAGCTGCCGCCTCACCGCCCTGTTGCGCTGTGGTGAAGCCAGTGCAACGGATCCAGGCCCGGACTAGATCCGTCATTTTGTTGGAACGGCGCACAAATGGACCAGGCAGCCCAATCCTGTTAAGATTAGGGGGATTCGTGGCATGCGGTGAGCGGACACATCTGGGTCGGCATTGGTCGCCAGCTCCCTGGGATGATCATTCTCGCCTCGCTGGCAGCGTGGAGACGAAAGCTGGGGTCACCTGTCCAAGCTCTGCTCGGTCGCCGTCCAACGAGAAGCGTCGTCTCAACCGTGCAGCCCAATCGATCGGGCGGCAACTGACGGGATCTGCACCTTGCAGAACTGCAGCAACGGTGCTCCGTAAACAACAAGCACATGAGGCGACACTGCTGTGTAGCGTTTTGACTGGCGGACTCGAGCCGGACGCCGCATTGAGCTGAGTACGACGGCCATCTGACGGCGTTGCGCTACTCGGGGGCCTCAGCTGCAAAATGTCCTGATTCGAGAATTGAGGGCACAGGGGTTCCAAGGCAGAGGCGGCGCCGCACGAGCAGGGGGAACGAGGACGAGGACAGGAAATAGGAACAATCACACTTATGCAGCCCGCAGGACCCCGGAAGGCGGTCGTTTCGAAGCTGGATGGGACGGCGATTCCTCCTGGTTTCAGCATCTCGAATTCATATAGCCTTTTATCGCCCACCCTCACCTTCCCGTCCGTGTTGAAATTCTCGACCAACCAGACCCCGACGGCGACCCCCTTCCAGTTAGGTATTCGATTTTGCGCGAACGACCCGAACGGCCCGCCGCCCTTGCCTTGCCCAAAAATACGAGCGCTCGGGAAGACGACGCAGGGCCAACTTGCGACCTGCCGCACCAGAGGGCAGGCCGGTCCTGAAACGGCATTCGCCTTCCAAATCAAATTATCCAAACCCAGACAAACAACACAACAACAAGGCACGCTCTCACGCTCGCTCGCTCGCTCGCTCATCCGACGCCTAAGCGCCGGACCCTTGTCGCGGCCGCGGCCCCCAACCGAACGTTGCGTCTGCCGCCCGCGTCGCGACCTTGTCATTGGCCAACTGCAACGTCCTGCAAATTTACACCAGACAGCCCACGCTCTGGTTACCAGGGGGTGAAGTGAGGGCACATTCCCGATCCGCGAGCCGTCGTCGCCGCCGCTGGCCGCGCGCGCTTATTCGAAACAGCCTGCTGCCGCCCGTCTGGCCGGGACGGGACATCGGGAGAGAGGGTTGGCTGCTTGCACTGCTTGCGTCGGTTATAAAGTGTCTCAAATCTGCACCCTCCCGTCACGGTCCCTTGCTGCCGCCACTCTGAGAAGTGGTGCAGCAAGTCAAAGGCGCAGGCTCGCCATGTCCCCGACTCTAGTTACATTCTTTCTGTAAGCGACATTTTATTTTTGTTGGCTTCCAGCCTATTATCATTTTTTTTTTTTTTCCTTCACGCTTTTCGTTTCAGCCACCTCAGACAAGACAAGGCCACCTGCACGTCCCGTCGAATGGAAGCACGTTCGCGCCCCTCCAAATTCCAATTACCCACCGACCAGGCACAGCCCTGCCGCCTGTCTCCAGCGCGCTCTGCGGCACTTGCAGCCTCGTCGGAATCACCGCTCCAGCTTTGCTTGTCTTATTACTTCTTTCTCTCTCGTCCAATTGTGCATTCTGTTTTGTTCGCCCAGCTCATCGGCATTATCCTGTTTGATTACCCCGACGCCCCAATAGGTATGTCGAATCCTGAGCTGAGCCGAGCTGAGCTGAGCTGCTTCGATTCTTTCCTTTTTTTCCCGTTTTGTCTCTTTTCTTCTTTTTTTGCATTTTTGTATTGTCTCAGCCTTCTTACTCGTCCCTGCCCTGCTGCTGACTGGGATCCCACCGCTCGCACAACCAAAACCCAAGATCCCTGGCTCGGCAAATGGCTGTGCTGGAATTTGGTGGCCCTCGTCCCAGACATCAGGCAGTGCAGTGACGCTCATTTCCACCCACCCCTGTCTCTCGTACCGGGAACATGCCTTCTGTTGGCTTTCCAGAAGCCTCCGCCTGGCATGTTCTCGCGTGGGGACCCAGGGCTGCGTTACTCCGTCAGCTGGCTGAGTCGCTGGGGGGCAGGACACGATGGCTGGCCATGGTTGCATCGGTCTTGGCTCGAGCCTCTCCACGTCGTAGTAGGGGTCGCCTAGCCGCCCTCCCACAACGCGGCTCCTCTCTGCAAGTGCAGCAAGAGATGCGTCCCCTGCCTTGCCCACGGGCTACATACATATCCGTAATGTCCGCTCCGCCAAACTGACCCATCCGATGCCGAAAAACAAAGTGAGACCAGCCCATCGACGCGCACCGTCCACCTACTCGGGTCCTGGGACAACTTTACCAAAGCTTATACCATGGAGCGTGACGCTCGGCGAGACCGTGGCCAGTGGAAGGGGTGCCACTCTTTCAAGAACGGGGGTCTCAGGATGGGCCAGACATATTATTACTATGTAAGCCGACCACCGCCCACCGCCCTTCTGACCCCATCTTTCCTGGTCCCCTTGTGTGTGTTGTCAATTTTGTGGTTCTGACCCGTTCCGTTCTTTTTATAATAATATAGTATGAGCTAGACGGCTCAACTGAGGTCCACGACCCGTCACTGCCATCAACCACCGCCTGCCCGTCACTGCCAGGCCAGCCAGTCAACACCATCCACGTTCCTTACGAAATGTCCACTCGCAAACGCAGCGCCTCTCTCAGCTCTGTCCGCGACTGCGACTTCATGACAGTCAAGCCCGAGCATAAATTCCTTCCCACCCGCGCCACGCCCCCGGCTCCAGAGCCGCCTCTCTGCCGTCAAGCAACGTCCCACCACGTACGAAGCCTAGTACACAAGCGATCGACGCGGTCGCTGTCGCCCAACCCATCTTGGTCGTGGTCCCCTCGACGCCTGTTCAGCCGCAGCAAGTCGAGCCACAACCAGAAGGAGGTCGCTAGGAACGATGTCGAGCCCGACAGCCAGCCTGTCGAGGTTCTGATGGAGGAGCAGGACGAGAGGCCAACCTTCCGCTCCCCCTCGGCCCAGAGCTGCCGCTCGCGGGACATTTCCCCCGAGTCACTGCTTCGATTCCTCTCGGACGACGCTCCCCTGCCAGCCCCCGAGTTTGCAATCGAGGAGGATCTCGATGGTCCTGCACCAGTCACCGCCGAAGACATTGCCGAGGAGAACGACGACGATGACAACTTTGCCACCTCGGCCCAGTCCGAGACCGCTCCCATCACCGTCCTCTCGCCGCCGCCCTCACAGCGCTCGTTCTCGTCATCCTCCAGCCTTGCCCGCCTCTGCAAGCAATCCAGGCCACAGACGCCAGCACACCCGATTCGGTCGGTCTCGACCCTTCCGACGCTGGATGCTAGTCGCCCACAGTCTCGTCTGTCCACCAACTCTCTCATCGCCCCTCACTCGCCAGAGTCAACTCTATCTCAAGCGCCATCCTTCTACTTCTCCGATGATGACGACGACGATGATGAAGATGAGGAGGTGGAGACGGAGAGTGATGGCTTTGGCCTCAAACCCCTGCAGGCCATAAATACCAGTTTCGGCCCGTCTTTTGGCAGTCTTCTGGCCAACTTTTCCTGCTACACGCTGCCCGAGGCCGCCATGAGCGAGAACAAGATGACGCCAACGACGGTGGCGCCCGGCCATGCCGTCCACCGAGAGGCTGTGGCGCCTGCCATCTCGATTGCCCCCGTTGAGGATAGCCGCGATCTGGCCCACGAGCTACGCTGATGACGCCGGCCCCTACGAAGCCCTGACATACTGCCATGAATCGGCTCGGCCTATGGATGGCCACCGAACACTTCATCTTGCCCTTCTTGTCGCTCGTTTTCCTTTTGGCAGCGAAATGCCACCATTTTGTTTTACACAGACATGGTTTCTGTTTACTCAAAGCGATGTAATGAGAAATTTTGACATTTGTTTTCATGGTTATTTGGGACCGGGAGTTCCTGCGGATCATAGACGCGGGGTATTGGGATTGGGTTTAAAGGATAGACTTCTTTCTTGGACGCGCATGTCGTCACGGGTTCCCTCGGCTCGGCCTTGATCAAAGGCATCACAAGGATGGCTGTTTTATTACTATTATTTATTTACCAATTCATCGCGCAATACCGACACGATGGCCTTTGATCATGACCTGTATGACGCGTACCTGAGTGACACGAAGCCTTCCCTTGTGAGACAATACCCAGACTTTGTCGGGCTTTGTGTAAATGCCGAAGTGAGTGGCGCCGAAGTAGGTGGCATGATATTATTGAACATGATCCACAACGGGATGCCCCGATTTAAAAAAAAAAAAAAAAAAAAAAAAAAAAAAAAAAAAAA
>PYSS01000140.1:71218-91296 GCA_003049465.1 Magnaporthiopsis rhizophila
AAAAAAAAAAAAAAAAAAAAAAAAAAAGAAGACAAAATTCTACGCCAAGCCTACGGTGGACAATAACACTAAAACACAGCGCTACAAATGTCCCTTATCGCCATGAGACGCACACGCCAAGAGGTCACATCGGGCACTGCATGATGCAGGCACGAGAGATGAACGTTCCAATGGGCGGTCCCAGCCGCGACAGACCTGGGGCTGGCGGCGTGACCGTTACAGTAGGCGCGATGTAACAATGTGAAAAACCAATAATAATCTAAGGTATCTATCCGTCGAGCAAACGCAACCTCAAGAAAAAAGAAAGTTGGAGAAGCAAAAGCGCAAAAGGACCCTTCGAATCTTCTCTCTGCCAGCGTCGCATTCTCCCCCCTAGCCCGGTCGACAAACCATCCCAAACGTTATCGGCGCCCGCGCCCATTCCGGATCGGGATTTTCATGGGGGGCTTCCCTTGCCTCGGCGGACCCGGTTTCTTTCCCTTCGCTCGATGCCTACGATGGTCAAAGGGTTCGTTTCCCCTGGTTCCTGGTGGATTTTGACAAGGGGGTGTCCTCGCAAGCTTTCCCGTGGCGCGGGTTTCCGATGGATGGACGGACAGGGGCGCGTCCGATGAAAGGAAGGAAAGCGGCATGGGTATGGAACTTTTTTTTTTTTTTTTTTGCACAGACGGAATGTGCAACTCGGGTATTTTTCGACGAAATGCCGTGGAATCATCAAATGTCCTGGTGTCCGCACGGAACAAAGACTATCTACCAAAGCAAATAAATAAAAAACAATTGTCAGATCTTTTTCAACGACAGGCAGGTTTGTTTCCAAGACTTGGCCTAGGGTTGGTAGTCTCGGAGGAAGCAAATTTTTTTTTATAGGTATCATGCAGCCTCGTATTATTGTTTCAATAATGCTATGCATTACATAGATGAACAAAACAAAAAGGGAGAGATTTTAACCCCCTTTTTCCCAGCATCCATCCCTCATCGAGAGGTTGGGACTGGCTGGTCTCCCTGGTCATCTGGACCCGGCTCCGCTTTGGGAGGAGCCAGCGCCATGGGTGTTCCGGTGGAGACATGCGGAGCCGTCGAGACCGGGGTGGCAGCAGGCACTGGCACTGCTGCTGGTGGACCCGGGCCAGGCACGGCCGAAGACGACAGAGCCGGAGATTTTAAAGGTGGGGCTCCAACAACTGCTGGCGGAGCCCGCGCAGGAGTCGGGGCCATGGGTGCTGGCGCTGCTGCAGGAGAAAGGGCGAGCGAAGGCGCAAATGTGCTGTTAGTTGTTGGCGGAGTGGCGGTGGGCTCCGGGGGCCCTGACAGGGGCGAGAGACGGGGGTCGAGGCGGAGGCGGTGGAGGCCGGTGAGATGCGGAGGTGCCGCCAGGGGGAAGGTTAGCGCGAGTCGTTGGGATGCCTATGCCTGGTCGCGTCGCCGGAAGGCCGCCGGTCACAGGTGCCGCCAGACTTGAGCTCGTGAATGGGCCGTTGACAGCAGCAGCAGGGGGCGGGACCGTACGTCCCACTGGTCTCATGGCCGCCGGGGTTGGTGTCGTCATTGCTGCCGGGGCAGGCGATGCCACTGGCCGTGATGCAGCGGCAGTGCCAGTGGCCACAGGCGGGGCATTCGTGGGTGCTTTAGGAGTTGATGGTACAGCAGTAGCAGCCGTCGGCGCTGGTGCCGGTGCCGGTGCTGGTTCCGGTGCTGGTTCCGGTGGAGGGCTTTCCTCCTTGGGTCCACCCTTCAGGAAGCGGTTTGGCACACCCTTGGCCGCAACCTCGCCGGTGCCGACCCAAAGGCCAAGGAGACCGCTCCATTTGTACTCGCCTTGGGCTAGGCGCTGTATTTGCTTGTAGGCCTTCATGTTAGCAAACGGTAGGCCCGTCTTAGGGTCCTTGTACCGCGCAACATGGCCCGTGATGACGCAGTGAGGAGCGTGACCAGGTCCTGTGCAGGTTACAACCATGTCAGTCATGTTCGCATTTGTGGCCCAGAAGAAGGCACAGGAATAACTCACTTGCGAGCTTGTTCATCTTCCGACCGAACAGAATCTGCGTCTGTACGGTCTTGTCCTCAATCGCCCTCTGGTCGAAGTTTTGCAGTATTATGCAGCTGCGGGTTACTTTGCCCTCAAGTGCCGGCTCCGGCTCCGGATCCCGTGCCGGCTGTTCCGACGCCGACGTCTTTGTCGCCAACCCTTGCTTTGCGCGTTTGGGCGCAGTTATCTTGGCTGGTTGCGGTAGTGCTTTCTCGACTGTCTCAGTGATGGGACCCCGCACGGTCGGTGGTACGGACGCAAGATTCGAGGACGGCGCATCGATCGAAGGTACAGGCATGAGCGACGACCCATGAGAGGTGTTGGGGAGAGCGAGAACCGTGGAGGTCCCGTTGGCCGACGGCGTCGTCGCATTGAATCCCGGCAACTGCATTGGCCCCGGGGAAGCCCCAGGCGGTGGTGCCAGCACGCTGAGAGGAGGCGCCAGCACGCTTGACGAGACCGGCTTTGGCTCAGCCAACTGAGAGGTGTCATCAGTGGGGTTTGGAGGAAGGCCAATGGGGCGGAACACTGCCTCGTGAAAGGCCGGGGCGGCGATACTAGGCTCTGGATCCGGCTTCTCGGCTGGCGCCTGGGGTTCCTTCTGCGTCGCAGTCTTTGAAGACTCCGCAGGCCCATCTGGTACGGCAGCCTCAGGTTCGGTCGGGGTCGCAGCGGCCGCGGCAGACGCGGCAGCAACCGATTGCCTCTTCTTCCTTGGTGCCTTCTCCTCCATGGCGACCATGCGCCCGACGTGCTTCATCTGGCCCTCACTAAGCTCCATGATGCCGCTCCAAAAGGTAAACACAGGGCCCTCGAGGGTCCGGCTGTAGAGGGCGGCCAGCTTCCGCTCCCGCTCCTCCTCGCGCTGCTTCTCGGCCTCCTCCCAGCGGTTCAGGCTCTTGGAGTTGCGCTTTTCGACCAGCGCAGCCTCCCGCAGCCGATCCGCCTGCGTCATGGGCGGTTTCTTCAGAGCCTCGAGCCGCTTCGCCTTCTTCTCCTGCATCTCCAGCTGCTTTTTGCGCCGGACCTCGCGCTCCACCATCTGCTGATGTAGCTGCTCCTTGCTCATCCGCGTCGTCGACCGCTCTGATGCCCGCGTCGGCATGTCCGCTGCTGTTGGTAGCCAGCTCGCCCGCTCGCTCTTTTTCTTGGGTCGCGGCTGGTGCTCCTGTCGCTGTCGCCGTGGCGGCCGCCCCGTCGGCGTTTCGGACCCTCTTGCGGGCGTTGTTGACGGCGTGCTGTCGATGCGAACGCGCTTGCGGAACTTGGCCGGGATGGCCTCCTGCGCCTTTCGTTTGCGGGCCGCCGCGCGCTTCTCGCGGGCAACGCGCTCTAGCTCCTTCTCGCCCTCGAGCTCGTCGTCGGCCCCGCCGGCGGCATCGTCCTCGTCGTCGGAGCTCGAGTCCATGTGGGCGTCGGACGCGTCGTCGCGCTCGCCGTCGTCTGTGAATCCCTCATCGTCATCGGCTTCGGCAAAGAGTAGCTCCAGATCCGAGTCCTCGTCGGCTCCTCCGCGGCCCACACCCGCCGCAGCGGCCTCCTGGGCGATCATGGATTTCATGCGGTTGCCGGCGGTGGACCGCCTTGATCGTCCTGTAGCCAGCCATTCCACCTGCGAGGTGTTTCCCAGGGTCGATGAGCCACCCTCGCCGTCGCTTCCCTCGCTGTCCGAGGACAAAACAGCGGCCACCGGCGCCGGCGCCGGCGCCGGTACATCGCGGTCGGTGGCCATGGTTGACGCGCTCAGGAGCCGGCGGTGCGGCGGCACCTCGCTCAATCTGTGTCTCGCAATGTCGACGTTGATCGCCTTTGGTGATGGTGTGGCGGTCTGGTGGCGGGGGGTCCGTTTTTGCTTTGACGCGTTTAGAGCTCCTCACAAGACAGACAATCGGGAAATAATTTTTCAACCTGCGACCCAGGCCGATGTTCGCTTGGGCTTTGCCCACTGACATCACACCAAGGCCGGACCCACAAATCGACATGGACGGATCTCTATCTCATGATCCCGCCGCTCCGACAAATTTGCTGTCACTTCAATAGCATAAACCAAAGACGTATAGTACCTATATGAGTTTACGAATAGTAGATATATACCTGTGCTAACTTAATCCAAATCAAATAACGAGATATGGTTCCATTTATTTCTATTTCGGAGACCAGCGCGAAACCGTCGTCTACTTGGCAGTATGCGCCCAAACTCGCGTGACGCTCTCATTCTAATATCACAAGCTAACTGCCACACGCACTTCCTACAGTGTTACATGCATCCTGGTTACTGCATTCAAATCGTGACCGGAGCCTCCAGAAAAAGGGGTACAGAGGAAAGAACCCAACCAATAATACAAGAAAGAAACAACAGAAAGGATAGAATGGCGAGATGGGCGACTGCTACAGATCGCCCATCTCTGCATTATGCTGGCAGTCCCATTCCTTACACATACCAAACCAGTTGCGACTTATACACTTTCCCTTCCGCTTGTGCGGCCGATTTTCCGGCTGGTTTGGCTTCTCAGTCGGAGTCAACGTGGGAGGCGCCGTGATGGTGTGGGACGTAGTCGACGGCACCGTGCAACTTTGAGTCGACGTCTTGTCGTTGCATCCGAACCACCCAGGAGTCAGGCAAGTGGTTGTGGACGTGACTATCGGGATAGTCGTCGTCGTCGTCGTTGTAGTAGTAGTCTTATCCTTGCAGCCAAACCAGCCGGGCGTTTTGCAAGTTGACGTAGTTGTCGTGGTAGTGCTTGAAGTTGTCGTCGCTGTCGTAGTCGTGGTCTCGTCCAAGCAACCCCACCAGCCTGAAGTCGAAGTATACTGGGTTAGTCTTGCATCATTTCGCTTCAACCAAACGATATATGGTACTGTCGTCGACAGTCGGGTTGGCAGCAGCGTGCGTTCCGAATGGGCCACTTACCGGGCGTTTTGCAAGTCTCGGTGCGAGTCACGGGCTTCGATGTGGTAGTTGAGCTTGAAGTGCTGGTGCTTTCGGTTCCGTTGCTCTCGTACATCTTCCAGAGCAAACAGTCACGGCACTCGGGCGTCGATTGGCATTTAGGGACTGTGTCGTACTTGAGGAGCACGTCCTGGATCACGGTCCGAATCTTGTGCGTGCCGACGCCGACACGCCAGCCCTTGTCAGCTACGACATCATAGACGCATTCGTGGCCAGCATGACAGGCAGACTCGAGCGCATAGCCGGCGTAGGAGCAGGACGCGGTGGCCCCATTGCACGTTCCCATGTATATGGGGTCAGCGGTGTGGCCAAAGTGGTAGGCGCCCGTGTACTCTCTGGTCTGCGGGAGGTTGGGGTCCGAGGCAGGCGGGATCGGCAGCCCCAGGCGACCAGCGGCCAGAGCCTCGGGGACGGCCTGGAAGGTGACGACGGGCAGGCCGTAGGTCAAGCCGAGAAAAGAGCTGACGGCACCGCCAAGGGAATGTCCTGTGAGCCACACGTTGGAGCCCGGATACAGCTCCGTGACGTTGGAGTAGAGCTCCCGGGCGGCCATATAATAGCGGTTCTCCTCCCGCAGGGCCTGCGAGACGCATGTGACGTTGCACGAGTAAGTCGATGTTGCACAGCTGCAGACCTGCCGCCAGGTCCACTGACCCTGCTGGGCGCAACAGCAGCTGAAGAAGAGGTTGTCATTCTCCTTGTCATTGGTCGTGGTGCCCTCCCCATCAAAGACGGCGAGCGAGGTACCCTTGAGTCCGATGACGATGGTCGAGTTGGTCTCGTCGGCAAACACGTGGCCGCGCAGTCCGTCTGTTTCCCACCCAAAGTCGGCGCTCCGGTTGAACCGATCGCCGACCTCCTCCCAGTCCGGCAGGGTGGGCTTCTCGACATAGGCGTCAGCCGCCATGTAAGCCAGGTTGACGATGGTTTGCTTGTCGGCGATATCGGGCACGGGCACGTCATCGAGCGACCAGGCATCGGCCGACAGAACCGACACAGAACCTCTCTGACGCGCCTCAGCCACCATAGGCTCTACCACGCTCGGTCGCCGGTCCACCAGCCGTTGAATCTTTCCCGGGCGGCTCTTGGCCGTCAAGGCAGAAAGCCGATGCGCGGCGTGTCCGTCTTCGGCGGCTAGCCAGATGCTGTCGGCGTCGCTCTTATGAATATCCTGGCGCCGGTGCAGCCTAGGATGTCGATGCGTCCCGTGGTGGAATACATGACGGAGAGTAAATGTATGGTCGGCCGGGGGTGCGGGCTCTGGAGATAACGGCGGGATAGGGGATTGCGGTACCGGCAGGACAAACTGGTTGTGGGCGTCGTGGTCGGGGGCGGCGGTGGACGGTCCGACGGAGAAGGCGAGGAAGGAGAGCAGGAACTGGGCTGTCACTCTGCCGGCAGAAGCGCATCTGTTGGGGGAACTTTTGTGGCTGACACCCATGTTTGCTGCTGTGTTCCGACAGCCAAGCACAGGGTCCGGAGCGCTCGAGGTATAGAAGGGAAAGGGAGATTACGAAGCGAAGGAAGGGAGAGATGAAAGATAGGGCGCACGCGTTCGGTGGAAGGTTCGTAATTAAAGCGATTTAAGAGGAAGAAGAAAGGGCGGGATGCAGCAAGCTTGGGCCTCGAGTTGTTGAGGCTGACCGGGGTAGACGGAGAATGGCCACCCCGCGAAGGCAGGCAGGAGGTACCTGGGCTAGCCGTTGCACGTCCGACGGCGACAAGTCATAGACCAGTTGGGAATGCCCTGTGTTCTTGGCTGAACCGGGGGCCACGCGCCGGCTGCGGAGGCCGACAATAGCGGCTAGCCTCAGTGCGGATTCACTGTGTGGTTTCGTTGGGGAGTACTGGGGAGATTCGCTCCACACAGCCACCCCGACTGGAGCATTCTGACGTCCAGGTGGGTCCAGCGTCCAGATGCGCCGCGACACGTGCTTGGTGGTGGCGGACGCTGCTTACGCTGGGCATCCCAACCAGCTTTAAACAAAAGGCAGCAAAAGAACTGTTGACGTGCGACCAGAGTCAAGTGACGATGTGTCCCAGAACCAGCATCACCGGCTCCCGCAGCGTGGTTGCCTTTGAAGTGCCTCATACAACCAGGGAGGTATCTGCCCCAGCCATCTCTCCTGCTTCTCGCAGCAACTGGAGATGTTTAAGAAAAACAACAGAATTTCCCCGACGCCGAAATCACCAATCACATACAATCATACGGAGTGCTGGTATCCGGAGTACCAACTGGCTGGCCCAGCCTGGAAATGCCCGTCCTCGGCCACCACTGCCCTTCCAAAGACGATCTGATTCAGCGCTGAGGCTTTTACGTTACATACGTGTGCGAGGGGATACGTTTGCCTGTTTGGTGAACTGCCTTGCCGTATTGGGAGCATGAAGTGAAATACACTCACGGCAGCCTAATTACCAGATATGCAGTTCCGACAATGCTGATTAGAGCCTCCATTGGCTAACACGTCCTGTAGGGGTCTGTCGACTTCCGTTTCTATATCATTCTCTACTCCCGATTTCCCATTCCTTTCAATATTCGATATACTCTACTACTTCTTATCATATTCTTACCCTTTAACCAACCCGAATGCGCGGTCCATACGAGTGTAAGGCTTTATTGGGGATTGTGACACTCGACAGAAGCACGTGCATGCATGTGAAGAGTCGCATGTCCAGGAGTGTGTCTGGTGTTAGGTTTTCTTTGAATCAGCGAATGGGGTTGATGTTTCCGTGGTGGGCCCGAGGAGCCTGGGACGTAGCGCCTCGCCTGTTGCGGAAAGGGGAGCATGGATTGGATGGAGCACAGTGGAGTCGTTTCCCCCGTGGAGTGTGCTGGCACATCGAATTGGTGCCGCTTACTACGGTGTGCGACCGCCTCGTCACTGCCACCACCGCCCTCCACCGCAATGATCTGATAGCTGACAAGGCAAGCGCCAAGCTCCCGACCACTGTAAGCTGCGCGGCTTGCTGAGCTTCAGCCAAGCCAAATCAGGCCCGTCATCGTCATCGCCTAACCACGCCGTCGCCCCGTGGATGGTGCAACAGGCCGACAGACAGTTTGGTGTCTCTCTGTCTGCCTGGCCGTACCAGCCTTTCTGTTATTATTAGGCTTTATGCGCCAGCCTGCCCCGGCGCCCTGTGACAACTGTAGGGACCCCGATGGTACATGGCCATTACTAGCCTGTCCAGAGCCCGCCAAGGTCCCCTTCCCCCTTATCCATCCAGGGACACACTACCCCATCACCAGACCTCACTCACTCTCGGCCTCGTCGCCTAAGTACCTTGGTGCCTCCCCACGTCCTTCTCTCACAAATCTTCAAGTAAACACCTACCTGTCTTTCTGTCTACCCAAGGATTATATAAGGCATTAAACCCCACTTGTCGTCGTCTACAAGTTGGCCATACCTACCATCTGCCTGGTGCTGCTGGCCTAGACTAAACAAGCATGTTTTCCACCCTCACAGAAACCATAACGGAGACCCTGATGGCGTCCGCTGGCTCCAGGGAGCAAGATGCCTCAACACGGCCCAACCCTCTGCGGACTGTCCGCTCCTTCCCGCACAACGAGGTTGTAGACGATTCCGAGCCGGCCGTGGCACGTCCCCAGCGAGCTAGCACATTTCACAACGGTGCGGCAACCCCGGGCTCCCGCACACAAACACCAACACCCCAAAAGCACGTGGCTCTTGAGGAGGTTGTCGATGCCTTCGAGAGCGGCCATGCAGGAGATGATCAGACTGATCCGCCGCGGGCTTCGGTCGATATGGACGATCTCCCCATCGAGCTGATCAGCTTAACCGACAGGTATGTATCTTTTGGACCTGGTTAATTCCCATCTTTGTTCGCCACCGTCCTCGAGAGGCTCACACGGTGCTTGCGGCTACCGCCTGCTCAGTTTTATCGATTCACTCTCGCACAAAGTGCACCCGACACCCCCTAACATCGACAACCTCTCCCGACTCTTTCAAGACTTCTACAACTCTGCTTCGTCACATATCAACACCCATGTCGCAAGCCTGCTCACCCGCCACAGCCGTGAGCAATCACCTTCGGCAAGGTCTTCGCCTGCCAGCCTACTGAGAATGAAGGCTGCTTCGATAGGTGGCAAGGACAAGGCCAAGACGTCGACCAAGACCGAAGGCGAACAGCAGATGATAACGGCGGATGAACTGGCCGACAGGAAGCGGACGAGGAAGGCACTGGAACAGAAGCGGTCGCTGCTTGAGGAGGCGGTAGAGAGGCGCCTGTGCGAGGGCATATACCCCAGGATATACCGACACCGCTCGACCCAAGACGAGGCGCAGGATGACAAGCTGAGGTCCAAAACGGCTGCTCTCGCTGTAGTTGGAATCGGTCCTGCGGATCTGGGTGTGGAGCTTGGCAACGCCACGCAGTCACCTGAGGAGATAGCAGCGAGGCAGGAGGAAGTGCGGCAGTGGCTGGACCAAGCGAGGCGTGACATCGAGCTGATGAACGAGTCGAGGTATCCCCTCGGCAAGCTTAACCGGCTCAAGGCAGCTCACAAGAGCATCGTCGAGACCCTGGCACACTTCCACCCGTCCTCTTCGGCCGATGAGATCATGCCCATGCTCATCTACACGCTGATTACTCTGTCGCCTGAGAAGCTGAATGTGATCAGCGACCTCAACTTCATCCACCGCTTCCGTTGGGAGCCGAAGCTCGTGGGCGAGGCTGCATATTGTCTGACGAACCTGGAAGCCGCCATCAGCTTTCTGGAAACGGTGGACCTCGCGACTCTGCGACCTGATGAGACGCCGGCGGGCCCGGTCAAGAGCTCCGGCGGGCAAATCTCGCCCAAAGCCGAGACGTTTCCACCCGCCTACGCAGCCGGATCATCGGCTGCGACCCAGGACCCCTTGGACACGACGACCGCCACAGCAGGAGCGCCCAAGACGGCAACGACTACGCCCTCGTCTGATGCCACGGTCCCGTCCGGGCTGCGTGCGGCCGTGCAGCTGCGAAATCGACGACTGAGTGACTTGGTCAATACCCCTGCACAGGCTTTAGGGGCTGCTAGCGACGCCGTGTTCAACACCGCCGATCAAGGCTTGAAGAATATCACCAACAGCCTCGGAGACAGCTACAAATTTTTCATCGGCAAGCTACGGGAACCACTCGGGTCAAGCGGGGAGACGCTGGTGGTGCCCAAGACGCTGGACGATGCCCGGAAGCTGATCGGCACTCCGCCGCCCGACGACGACGGATCGGTCAGCGGTGCGAGCTCGGTGCACGTCCCGGAGGAGCCCGAACGGGTCGGCTCGCGAGTGGTGAGTCGGGAGGAGAAGATGCTGAGCCTCATCGGTGGGCGCAAGGTCTCGCGTGACCACAGTGCAGACAGCGCGAGGAGCGCGAACAGCAGCTCCAAGAAGGTTTTGTTCGCGAGCGAAGACGCCAAGACGGCGGCGGCGGGTGGTTCGACCCCCACCTCGACGTCCAACCCAACCCTCTTCGACTCGGCGCGCAACTTCGGTAACTCGCTGAACCCAATGTCGAGGCTGTCCGGCATAGGCATGATGCGGGGATTCGGTAGAACCTCGTCCATCCCGGTCGTGCCCGCCAAGCAAGCCGACGGCGGCGATCTTGCATCTGTGAGTACCATCCAATCGCCTGATAACGGATTCCTTTGTGCTTGTAGGTTTCTAACTGAGTTCTTTTCCCACAGGCCTTCCCGGACATTGCCCCTGCCTTGCCGCCGAAGCACCAGCCTCCGCAAATCTCGCCGCCGGTCAAGAAGTTCATGGAGGCGCAGACGGCGGCTGAGCTTCGCCTTGGCGATATCGGAGACCTGCTCCGGGACTACCGCAGACTGGCGGCTGCCCTGAAGGACCGGGATGCCTTTAAAGATGCCTGATTTACGATCGACTGATCAGACCAAGCGCTGTCCAGTTTCTCGTGGCGGGCGGGCTCTCCCGTGAAGCAGCAGCAGCGGCACTAATGAACGACATTTTCATGTTTCCTTATTATATCATATATCTCGGCTACTTTTCACGTTATTCTAGACAGTCCCGCTTTGGGTGGACTCGGCTTCATGATGGAATTTATCGCGGCTCAAAGAAGGTATTTAGAATGGCTGGTGTGTTTGGCGTTGGCGGTGTAACAAAAATGCCTTTCTTGTTTTTTTCTTTTTTTTTCCTCAGTTGCAGGATATAAACAAAATATGCCATTGGTAATTCAGGCTGTCTATCCCAAGTAATCATTGCTGGCTGTTTGGGCGGAACCGCCTGTCGTAAGGCCGATGTCAACCGTGAAATCTCACCTGCATGATGATCCGAGACGGATCGGCTCTGGGGAATTTTTATTTTTAAAAATGAAAAATAAAAAATAAAAATATTGACAGGCTATCCATCCATTCCTGTCCTGACCGACTCGTCTCATCGAGGTCTCTCACCGACTTGAGTTCCCCAAAGGCTGGTGCCGGCTGCAGACTCGGCCGGGGTTCACCGCCGCTTTCTGGGTGTGATGTTCGGTGCCGTCGAAACAGGGATTGCTCCTGGCCTTGTCCCCGTGTGTTTGTCCGACGCCTCGGGAGAGCTTAACACGGTGTCCGCTCTGCTCAGAGGGACGCATCCTCCCTCGCATGAGAAGCTCCAGCCGTTGCATGGCTGGCTGGCCGCGTGACTACTTTGCCCCACGAAAAAACCGGTTCATCACCATGTCTCCGCTGCAAAGTGTTACATCTTGGGTAGATAGGTATCTACGTATGTTTTTGCAGAGTGCCGAGAAAATGCCAAATGCTCATTATTGAGAGCATTGGATATATAAACTTTTTTTTTCTGTTTGTGGAAAGAACTTTTCAAATAGCTTCCCTCTTCATTCGTGTAACAACACAAAGAGAGCTAAATACAGAAAAAAAAAGGGGGGGATAGAGGTAAGGAAGGTCTAGAACCCTCCAACGCCAATGCTAAACCAAAAACCCCCTTGGCAGAAAAAAGAGAACTCCTGAGCCCAAAAAACGACGGGCCGTCCGACGATAATGAAAGGGGAGAACTTGCACGCCACCCACAATGGCATTCGGGACGAAAGAAACGTTTAAAAGAAGAAAAACAAACATCCAAAACAGACAAGAAAGTCGAGAAGACCAGCAAAGATCCACGGGTTGGACTCTTTTTTTCTTATTCTGTCATCTTTTCTCATGTCTGAGCAGGGCTGCGACGAAGAAGAGGTGTAGAGGTATGTGGCTATCCTGCCACCTCTGCGTACGATATGGGCCTTGTAACGCGAGTATGGTCTAGCACTCCTCCTGCTCGTCTCAGTAAACAAGAGACACCACGTACGTACAAGTATTTGTATATATACCCACGGACGTGACTTATGAAGAGGGCACATCGGAGGGGGGAAAAGGATTTGGAGGTAGAATCGGCGTTTTAAATGAAGAAGACGGTATAAATAATGAAGTGGTATCATCGATGCATGCTAGATTTGGTAAGAGATAGTACATGGCTGGCAAGGAGACGGAGAAGGGGTGAAGGAGGAGGAGGAGGAGGAGGTAGAGAAAGGATGTGTGTGAGAGGGAGTCTTGCGGTATGTGCAGGTAGTTTTCGTTTCTTTTTCTTCTGGGTTTGATTCAGTGTGTGCCGTTTACGGCGCCATTCCCTGCATTGCCTGAGCCGGAGTCGTCGTCGACACCACCGCCTACAAACTTGTCCATAAAGGCGATGTAGTCGTACTGCGGAATACCGCGGTCCTGGGCCAGGTCGGGCCCGGTGTGCAGGGGGATTATCTCGACAAGCTTGTCGATGACCTCATCGGGCACGAGACTGTGGCGCAGGTCCATCTCGGTCACGTAGGGCTTGCCGTCGGCAACCTCGCGGAACGACTGGAACACCTGCTCGGCCGTGTTCTGGTCCTCGGTCACGTCCACCATGAAGCGAATGAACTGCTCAAAGGTGACACGATCGCGGCCCTTGGACGTCTCGACAAAACAGTCGTGCATCTCGTCCTCGGAGAAGACCAGGCCCAGAGATGCCAGGGCGGCGCTGAACTCGAGCTCGCCGAGGCTGTTGCTGTCCTCGCGGTCAAAGTGGCGGAAGACCGACTCGAACTCCTCGAGCTGGATGGGCGTCAGGTTGGTCATGTTGCGCGCCACCATCTGGTTCTCTAGGAACGAAAGCTTCTTGGAAACAGACGATTTGACCAGTCCGAGCTCGTAGCAGAGCTCGTCATATGTGTACGTCGTGAAGTCGTTTTCCTCAATGTTCGCCTCCTGACATTTCTCGTCGACGGCGCCAATGGTGGTGAGGTAGGCGTCGAGCGGCGGGAGGTTGTCGCTCAGTTTGCGCACGTGATGCAGCTGGTCCTCGACGTCGCCCTCCAGACCCGAGATGGCGAGCTGCATCGTGTTGAGTGCCATGGCAAAGTCGTTGGCCTTGTCTGCAAAGGACTTGCGTAGCGCGTTTTTGATGCTGTTTATCCGGTTAGTTACGTTCGTGGGTATCCTCTCTCGCTCTCTGTCGACTGGACGTGACCGAGCAGGACTTACTCTCGGATGTTCTCGTTAATGACCTGGCCCCTGGTCATCTCAGCCTTGGACAGATTGCTCCACTCGGCATCCATGACCTCGAGCCTCAGCTCGGCTGGGGGCACGTACGGCCTCAGCCTGTAGGTGCCAAGCTTGGTCTTGATGTTTCCCAGCAGTGTGGCCAGCTCGCTCTTCTCCGCGACCCACTCACGCTTCTTGCCCCTCTTGTAGGAAGCGAACTCGGTCGACTGGGCCTTGGCATCGGCGTAGGTCCCCTCAAAGGTGGCTTGGCGCCAGCTTTCGACCTGGGCGCGGATGCTCTTGAGCAGCTCGGCCATGCGGCGCTCGTAGGCGCTCTCCATCTCCCAGGCGCCCTGCATGTTGTTGACGAACTTCTCGACACGGCGGCCGGCGTTCTCGACCTTTTCCATTTGGGAGAAGGCGTGGAACCAGTAGGCGATGTACGTCATCAGACTCAGCTCGTCGGGCTTGGCCACGTCGCACACATCCTCGACGTCCAGCAGCTTGGGGATACCAATCTCCTTATGTGCGATATCGAAGGCCATCTGCATGTTGCCGCGGTGATCCGTCTTGTCCAGGGCGTCGTAGTCGATCAGGTCCGGGCGGTGGATGTCGAGCAGAGCACAGAAGGCGAGGCCGTCGTTCCAGGAGCCGCTGAAGTCGCGGACCTCGACCTCGTCGTAGCAGGCCGTCTTGCGCTGGCACCACAGGAGCAAGCCCTCCTTGGCGGTCATGCCGGCCTCGTTGATGTCGCTGACGGTGAACCTCAGAATGAGGGTCCAGATGAGCCCCAGGATGATGCGCTGGTTGCCGTCGACAATATCCTCGGCGCCGATGTTTGTCATCTGGATGCCTCTGGACTTGATGAAGTTGAGGGCCGTGTTGGTATTCTCGAAGCGCTGCACGCGCAGCTTGGGCTTGGCGGCATAGCGGCCGAGGGACTCGCTGGACAGGCATTCTAGGAGGTGGATCAGGATGACGCCATCGCTGAGGTCTTTGACGAGGTCCTTGACCTCGAGGTCGCGCTCCTGCAGCTTGTTGTTGAGCCACTTTGTAAAGGTCTTTTGCTGGACGGTGATCCACCGCTGCTGGTCGGCGAACGCCATCCTCGCGAGGCCCGTCTCATGCGGCGGCTCGGTGGCGGCGAGGGCGTGTTTCGGGGAGCCGCTGACCGAGTGGAAGCGCTTGGGCTTGCCGTCGCGCTGGCGCTGCTTTGGGGCGATGGCAAGTGAGGCCGAGCCGGAACGCTGGAGGCGGGCGGCGGCGAGCTGCTTGGCGTCGCGGCGGTTCCTCAAAAGCGGTTGTGGCGAACCGCAAGGGGTGGCGTTGGTGCTGCAGGCGGTGACGGCCGAGTGCAGCGATGAGACGGAGGCGCGGCGCGAGTCGAAGAGCGGGTCGGCGTCCTTGTCCGAATAGTCGGACGACGAGGTGGTGGACTGGATGGACAGAGACACGGGGCGGCTCTGGGGGTAGGATTGGTGGTGGTTGTGGCTCAGGGGCAGCTTCTCGTCGGATGGGGCCTGCTCCAGTAAACATTGGAAGTCTGGGAATTTCTCGCCAGCTTCGCCGCCTGGTGTGTCGTTGCTGGGCAGACCATTGGCCTGGGAGGAGCCACCCAACTCCACTGACGACATTGGGCCTCAATTAGGGGGGTGGTGGGTGCTGGGATGTGCGATTTTAGTGGCTGCAACCTGGGCTGGCGCACGGTCGCGCTCTCTCGATTTCCCAAGTCCCGGCCGAGTCTCGTCGGCGTCTGGTATCGATAAAGCGCGGGGTAACCTGAGGTAGCGTCTGTTCTGGAGCCCTCGAGGCGGGTGGCTTGATTGTGCCGTCGCTAGAACAAGGTTGGAAAAAGAGTCCGAGCCAAAGGACAACGATATGCCCTGTTGGGAATGGACCAGATCGGTGGGATAGATGAGGTTCTGCTTCTGCCAGCAGACGGAAATTTAAATCGTCAATGCTGGTACGGTAAGTACTTCTCCCAAAAGCCACTAGACTGGCTCAAGAAGAAACGCGGCCGGGCCATTGTTTGCAAGGGGCTGGGACGACGGGCGCCTTTATAGATGGCACCCATCCTCTCCATACCCGCCGCCATGCCAGACCCAGTCCAAGACAACCCAGCCATCCCGGCGCGAAGCATGACGACAAGAGACGGGAGCGCAGAGGGGCTGACCAACTCAGGACGGCTCTGAAACGTCGTTGGGTAAGGGTCGTCCATGGTGGCACCAGCCTAATCGGATGGACGCAGTGTGTATTACCTCTGTTGGGACCCCGATTCGGAGACGCCCCTGCAAGGGATGGAGATGGGATGGGATAGGATGGGATGCGTGGTCGCGCAGCAGGGTCGTCGACGGCGATGGGACCGCAAAGGCTCAATGCCGAACAATGCGGACGGTCCCATCGCCCGCTGTCTTGTCCTGTTTTTGGTCGGATCTGTTGACGAAGGAACCTTCGACGATCTATCAAACAACTATCGTCCGTGAAAGCTGGTACTGCAATCCCATCTCTCTGTGCAGCCGGCGCCTATGGCCGGACGGTAGCAGACCTGTCCCTGGCCCGACTTGCCTCTGGCCGCCATTCGCCGGAGCCATTGCGGACCCCGGCCAGCATCAGACACAGAGGGCGGCGCTTCCATGTGTATGTTGTATATTCCAGACAATGGGCGGCATTGTGTGAGTTAAGCCTAGCCGACAGCCGCACGGAATGCGCGAGGAGCGACCCATTGAGAGTACCCCAAATGAGCCGCATTGCGCGAACTGCACGTTGGCGGAAGCAAGTGTTGCGAGCAGCGATGACCCCGGCGAGGCGCATAAACTTGCAGACCCGCCCCTTTGCAACGACCGCCGTCTCCCGATGCGCTTTTGGTTGGCCACCGTCTTGAGTGTCCGCAGGGTCCTGCGCAATTTGGCCTGGGAGGCAGTGCCTGCCTGGGTGTTCCTCCTTCGGCTGGCAGATGTATGTTTCAACCCTGGTGGCATGTTCGTCGCCCCCTTTTCCAAATCATGGGGCGAGCCGTCGATTGTTCTTTTCGTTTGAACTTATTCCTTCCCCTGTTGTTCTAGTTCTGGAATATTCCTGTACCTATCTCTTCCCTATTTAAGCCGTTAGATCCTGTAGCTGCTCTTAGAATTGTTGATTGCCTCAACTTGTTGGTCTACAAATCCCAGAGTTTCTGCGGCCTGGCCGATGGAAATCCAAGAATTGGGAATCATCCGCCCACCCAGGCCGACAAAAGGTAAAGCTCGCGAGCCCCGGAAAACTGTGGAACTGGGCCTCCTTTCGCTATGGCATGAATGCTGGTGGATCCCCGCTCCATGGGGATCGCCCTCCGGCTTTTACCCCTGAACTCCCCCAGCTTCCATCACCAACTCACCACCTACCCGGACACCTAGATCGGGCAGCATCTCGACAGTCTATCGCTCATCGGCTAACTTCCGCGTCACGTTAAACATAATTCGCCTCGTCTTTTTCACCGGAGCAGGGGCATCATGACCAGGATAATAAAAAAGAAGAAAAAAGAAAAAAAAAAGAGGAGGAATATAGAAAGAAGTATAATATGATCAAAACATATCGCTCCGTCCGAGGCCCCATTCCTGGTCCGTTTATATGCCACAGTCTAACCATCCCACCGTTCAAATGCAGGAAACTGTGAAAACCAGCCAAAGTGACGTCCCCGAATGCATGGCTCAGCCATTTTTGGACCTTTTTTTCCCCCCTTCTTTCAAACCGCAATCAGGGACACAAAAGAAATAAAAAGAAAAACGACGGGCTGCTATGGTCGAAACCGGGCGACGCACCAAGCTGTGCACCCTTTTCCTCATCGCCCGATACCCAAGGAGTCCCTCGAAAGTGAGTACAAGGAAGAAAGCTACAGAACAAGGATGAGTACAACGAGAAAACAAGAAGGAAAGAGAACAAAACAAAAGTCAAAAACGGGCCAGCTCCGCCCAGTCCCGGCCTTGGATCACATCAGCAATGTCCTGACCCTTGGCGGTCAGTCGGGACCTAAAGGCCTCGCACCACATGAGCTCAAGGGCGCCGTCGCCCGTGGACGCGTTGAGCTCGCGGAAGAAGCCCTCGGCCACGGCGAGCGGGACGGCCACGAGGTCGGGCTGGACCGTGGCGGCGAGGGTGCCGTCGAGCGAGCGGCAGATGCACGCCGCCAGCTCGCGCGTCTCCTTGGCCACGTACCGGGCCGGGTCCACGTGCAGGAGCGCGTCGGGCAGGTCCGGGAACATCTGCGGGAACTCGTCCAGGACCGGCTGGAAGATGGCCTGGTGCAGCCGCTCCATGCACGGCCAGAGGCACACGAGCGCCGTCCAGTAGTGCGACAGCCCCAGCGCTGTCGCGCCGTCCCGAAACGCAAGCGCATCCGCGAACGGAATCCGCGTCTCCAGGCCTCCGCTCTCGTCCACCCACGAGGCCGTTGCCGGGTCCGTCGACAGGTACCATCCGTCCAGGAGGCTCTCCGCCTGCAGGCAGTTCGCCAGAAGCTCCTGCGCGAGACGCCGCCGCTCCAACGTCGGGTCGCTCGTCATTATCCGGTCGGCCCGCTCCAGTAGGCCGGGGAGGAGGGCGAGCACGTCAAAGAGCCGGTCCAGCGCCGACTTGGGGTGCGATTCCCACGGCACCGTCGTCCACTCGTGCTCAGCGAGAAACGTGCTCTTGCGGTTCAGAAGGGCTGCGCATATCTGCAGAAAAGATGCACGTTAGTCACTTGCATGCGTAGCGCATGGAGCGTGATCAGAAAAGGGGTCCATGTTCCCCATGTGCGACGGGTAGATTCGACTCACCCCGTTGTGCCGCAAAACGCGCACGAAGAAATGATGTGCTGGGAAGTTCCGGAAGCTCCCTGGGACGGGCTGGCTGGCAGAGCTCCCCTGGGCGGAAGCACCGGCCCATGGTGTAGATATGCTGGACGACATGGAAGTATTTTGCTGTTGCTGCTGCATCATGTCAGCGACGGCCCCTCGGGTTACAAGTCCCATTCTATCATCCTCTTCCTTTTTCCCCTCCCAACTATCTCTTTCTTCTCTCTTAATTCTGGTCGTCACTGAAGCCGGCGTCCTGGGATCCCTCACCTCGAACAGAAACAAACAGATGCTGTTGGTGCCAACAGTCTCGCCGACCTCGTTCCGCGTTTCCTCCATCTCGGAGAGGTGAGCCATACACTGCGAGCGGAGCCCAAACTCGTCGTTCCCCATCGAAGGCCGGGTGTCGGGTGGTATGTAGGGCGGGAAGAACAGCCGGGTGGCCTTCCCACGGCTCATCTCGTCATCGTGTACGATGGCCGCGAGGCTGGTGTTGAGGGCCGAGATCTGCGCGTGGTATACGGTTCCTCGTCTAGAAAGGGCAACGATGTCGTCCCAAGCCGGCCGTAGCGGCTCGATGGCGACGAGCTCCAGCCTCTCGCCTTGATCCGCGTCTTCCTGCTTTACCCTCTCGGGCTCCTCTGATCTGGAGGATGTGTCTGACCTGGCAGGTGTCGAGGCCTTCTTCGAGCTTCTGCTGGGCACGTTCCGGCGGGGGTGCGACGAACACCGCCCGCCCTGCTCGGGAGTTCCGATGATGAAGATGCGCTCTCGTTCGTATCCTTCACACTTCCTGCCGCTGTCGATGCACTTTCTGCAGAACGGCCGCTCGTTGTCACACTTCTGATGACGTTAGCCTTTCCGTCCCGATGGATACGAGGCGGGGAGCTGCCTGGAAGCCCGGATATATCCAAGCTCCGGCATTCGGTGTGACAGACACCCCCACTCCTCTACCCGCCCCCAGGTGTCCGTACCTTAACCCTGCGAAGTCTGCAGGTGTTGCAGCCCTTGTACTTTCCTGGAACGCCAACCATATTTGTGATGCTGCGTGGTTGAAACTGATGTCGGATAGGCCAGGTCTGGCGTCGGTCATCTTCGACGGAAGACTCCGGGCGGCCACGTGGCTTAAGAGAACATGGAACCTATGAGAGAAAAAGAAGAAAGAGCGTCGAGGGGAATGTGCGGGTCATAAATGGAAAAACCGAGGAACTTTCGATGCAGAAGACTCACGACAAGCCCGCGGGAGGAAATAAAAGAAGGCTGATAAAGAAGTCCCCGCTGCGCTGGTGTGGGGGCCAGTCTCGACTTGCCGTCCGCCTGCTGGTTGCCTTTATTGACGAAAGAGTGTAACAATCAGATTTCTGCATCCAGGGCGCGGTTCCAGGTCGGCAAGGTGAGCCCGCCATTGGCTGGCGCCCCTTTCGTGTCCATAGCGCTGCCCCAGGCTTCCACGAGGTAGCCCTTTTGTGGGGAAGCTGGGATGCTTCTTACGCGGATTCGTTGTCTGTCTTTTCCTTTTTTTTTTCCCTACACGCGGAAACTTCCCGCAAAACTTGCACGGGAGGAACCAAAAGCGCGAGAGCCGAGAGAAGAGCGAGTGAGGGAGGGGGATGGGGAGGGACAACCAGATCCAGGCAATGCACAGCGACGGCAAAGGCCAACGAGGTGGATCCGATCGGGAGATGGCCGAACGATGGTCTCGCTCTTGGTCAGCATCGTCCGCCGGCTGCCGCCTTGGGAATCAAGGCTACAGTGACGCGAGGTCAGGGGGCGGTGGGCGGTGGGTGGTGG
>PYSS01000141.1:6924-55970 GCA_003049465.1 Magnaporthiopsis rhizophila
TTTTTTTTTTTTTTTTTTTTTTTTTTTTTTCCTGCCAATATACCTATCATGCTGTTGTTCCATCTCCGATTGTCTCTCTCATGTGCCAGTCTAGGGCAAAGGGTCTAGTCTGGTCCATTTCCATCTCCCTCGCCTGGCATCGAATCAAAAGGCTCAGGTCTAATGGAATCCACCACAGCAGAGCGGTTTGCACTCCATCCAGCTCGTGTAGGAGTCTGCCGGCTCCAGTGCCGACCGCATCGTGCAGCAGCACGAGACACGCGCGCTCGCGGCATTGGTGCGTGTATGCGAATGCCATGCTGCCCGCCCGCACACAGCCTCCTCTGACCGCCTCGTCTGAAGCTGCAGGGTCGGCTGGCAATGGTGGGGCGACCCAGACCCAGGCCCAGGCCCAGCACGAGGACCTACACTCGTCAGGCAGCGAGTGCCGTTGGTGAGCCTGAGCGAGGCGCCCTGATATGCTGCGGAAAAGAAACATGACTGTCTCCCTCCCCCGCTTGACACAGGCTAAATGGCGCGGGTAAAAGAGAGAAGAGCCACCCCCAGCCCTGTAAGCGACCCATCGTGTCGACCCGGATCACACGCTTACACACACACCCTCCCTGCGATGTGGCTGTTTTTGGGTTTACTATTATCTGGTTTTCTTTCTGGTTATGGCAGCATTTTGTGAATGGTGGATACAGGGGAAAAAAAAAAGGCAACAAAAAAAAATCCGGAGTGATATTCGAGTCTCGACAACACGCGGTACGTCGTCGCTCCATGTACGGGGTCCGGATCGGACGAGGTGAGTGTTTCCCCAGGTTTGCGTGACGATCGCGTCAACCGCCATGGAGGGTCCGATGTGCACCACCCCCGCATCAAACAGCCTCGATCGTTTGCCACCTGGCGTTGATCTCTTATCGGAAACCCGGCATACACACACACACACACACACACACACACACACACACTAGACCAGCCGCTACATTTTCTTTTCCGGCATTCAATGCGTAGGAAACAAAGACCGAGATGGAAAGTATAAAAACGATACCAAATCACCCACTCCATGAGGAATCCTTTCTCGATGTACGGGTCAGGCGTCCCTCCAGCACATCACACCACCCCTTTCTCGGGGGCGTAAGATGCCGAATCCGTCAAAAGGGAGGGGCGTATCGGCCGGATAGGAGGATGGGGACGGCAGGGAATGCACCGTCGGTGTGCAAGGGGTCCCTTCGGGGGGTGGTGTCGTCTTCTCGCTGAGGGGTGGCAGGCAGCCCCCCCTCGATGGCCACACCGGTCCCTGCCGCCCCTTTGTATGGTACGGCCGGGCGTGCCGCCGCAACGGTCGCTTCGCTTGAGTGTTGGCCGGCTCGTTTGGGTGACAGGTGCGGAGGGCGTAATATGTATTAGGTAGGTAGGTATGTGTGCAGTATCCTCCGGTGCGACGGTAGCAGCCGTTGTTTCGTAACGTGCTGCCTGCCCGCTTCGTTTATGGGCCTCTCAGGATGGACATTTGCCTTGATTAGGGGGTGCCCACAAGTCTCATTCTGACATTTGCAAGAACGGGCAGATGTACGATGTAGCTAGCATCTACCAACCCACGGCAATCAAAACTGTCCATGCTTGTCAGGGCTGACAAAGATGCAGCCTCCCTCCCTCCTGATGCTTTTTGTTCAGCTGCTGACGGTTACTCATTGTGAGTTCACAATGCTCGATAAAACGGCTTCTCTGGGCTGGCTGAAAAGTCGAAGGAGACAGTCACACTAGCCGATGCCCAAACTCCGGGTCGGGTAATGTGCACACTGCGCGCGTGACGCCTCCTGATGTTTGGAGCTGTAACTCCAGCTTTAGGTTTGTGTACATGCATGCCATGCTTCCGATCTCCTGTATGTAGACCCGGCCTCCCCCACGACAAAAAAGACGAGCCCGCATAAAAGGGGACACCAGGTCAACATCCTTTTCACTTGGTAAATTCCCAGCAACACAAAGGCAAAAAAGTAGGAGACTTGACCAAATTATCCTGTTACTTGTAAGTAGTGTATACTCGTTTTCCTACATGTAAAAAGGGTGTTTTTAACCCTTTTTTTTTTTCTTTTAGTTGTTGCGTTTTGGTAATGCGCCCGACTGGGGGACATAAATTGCGGGCTCGTTTTTTTTGTCGTGGGGGAGCCGGCTTGGCGGGGCGGGGACACAAGCCCAAGATCAGCGTCATCGAGGTCTGGTGATTTGGCGACTAGGCGTCTAGGCCTCCCATCGGATCAGTATGTGGCCTCGATTATAACCTCCTAAATCTGCCGTCGCTTGGGGCTGCACCCCCTGTCTGATGGCCGCATGCGGGCAATCTGCAGCCGATAGGGGAAGAAGCGGGCAGGTGCAGTGCTTTGGTTCCTTTACTAATGGGGAGGCGAGACCTGTCCCCTTCGAGACGTGCTGCAACCTGTCGCCTCCGCATTTGGATGCCTGTGAACCGCTGGGATTCTTTTCCTGGGTCGCGGGGCCTGGTGTAGTTGCAATTGCACGCCACCGTTTGCGAGGCAAGACGGAAAGTCGGGACGAGAAGTCTTGTTGGCTCTGGGATTCGAGGACAAGCACTTGACCTCTTTCTTTTTTTTGACAGGTTGTTGAATTACGGCGGTCTGGCCCGCTGGGCACGCACGCCTTGTCACCTTGAGCCTACGCTGCTCACTCACAATGCTTGCTTCAACGGTTCGCCGTCCCGTTCTCACCTGCCTCTGGTGGCGCTCCCCGATCGAGGACCACCCCGGTCGCAGGGTGCGCACGCGGGCTGAGACATTCGGCCCGTGGCCCCATGGGGTTGACGTGGGCGCCAAGCCTGGCCGTAATTAGGTTTCGTGGGCCAACGGCTCGAAACTGATGGTCCGATGAGGAGAAGACCAAAGCGATCTTAGGCTAGAGATGAGTTCCTCGATAAACGGATAGCATAGAAATCAAATCCCCAAGCGGACAAGGACGCCCGTCATGCTCACTCAGACAGCACCTAAGCGAGATGCACTGTGAGGAAGCATGACTTGGCCGGGCCTGCAGCCGCATCGGTATGGGCACAACGCCCTCGCCTGCCCAGACCGCCAAGCCGATCGTGATCGCTCCCTGGGCAGGCTGCAAAGCACGACACCAGGCGTCTTGTGGCCCCAAAAGGGTCCTCCTGCTGCGGCACCGCAAGGGCACTGTTCCACCGCCGACAAAGGCAACGGCTTGGCCACATGAGCGAGCGAACTGCAGAAGCGGCTTGCAGGCTGTCTCATGTGGACCCCTAATGGCGTGGTGTCTAGCTCTCCATTCTCAACACGTGCAGGTCCTCTTCTAGATCTACAGTGCGTACCAAGACCCCTCTTTTGTCAGACCGCCGTACACGTAAGCGCAGGCTTTCACGGGATTCCGGTGGGCCCGCCACTACCATATGACTCTGCCGCCGCCACACCACCTCAACAATCAAAGCGATCATCCGATATGGTGTAGTGGCTAACATCCGGCACTCTCACTGCCGAGCCCGGGGTTCGATTCCCCGTATCGGAGTTCGCCCGGTTAGCTCAATCGGTAGAGCGTGAGACTCTTAAGACTGCGGTCAATCTCAAGGTTGCGGGTTCGACCCCCGCATCGGGCTCAATTCCCGGTGCGCCAGTGATACACTGGTACATCAACCTCTCTTTTTTTTTTTTTTTTTCTTTTTCTCTCTCTCTCTTTATACGTCGTTATTCCATTATCCCGTTGCGGTCTCTCATAGGCAAAAGGGCTGTTGATATGTTGTCCTCCCCGCAGCTAGAACACGGCTACAAAAGTGGCTGCTATTAAGGAGTCGACGCCCGTTCGACTTTAAGCTCCTTCATTATATCAACACCACACAACTCATGTGCTGTTGCCGCACGTCTTCCGCCCAGGCGCATCGCGACCAAACACTGCTTCAAATTGCTCGAGTGGCAATTGCCACCGTCCTCTCACACCGGTCAAACACTGCGACTCGTGTTGTGGGGAGACATCACACGGCAAAACATGCCGACATGTAATACCCGGCCGTAGTTGCATATCCTCTATTCTCATTCCTCGTATTAGTATGGATAGGGCCACCGGTGAAGAAGAAGAAGAAGAAGAAGAAAAAAAAGACCGATTCTTCGCCAAAATCCCGATGATGCCAAACGTCACCATCCTCGTCGGCCGGTACCAAACACCACTTCCACGCAAAAGAGAGACAGAGACAGGGACCAGTCTCCCCGCAGTCCCGCCGAGGCCGACTCAAAACGCCGAGGGGAGGCGTGCCGGCAAGCTCTCTCTCGAACACACTCGCGAGTCAGCGTTTGGTGCATTGGTGTCAGGTGGGCATCAATCCCTCGCCGAGGGATTCAGGACGGGGAAGCGTTTTGACTGCCATGACTGACTGCCCTTGTTTTGGAGTGTCACCTCACTTCCACACGCCTGGTTGATACTTTTCGATTTTATTTCGTTTATTAAAAAAGTGATTTTTTTTTTTCTCTCTTTGTTTATTCATTTCGTCTTGTCTCTCTCCACGCCACGCCTCCTCAACGAATCCTAGAACCTTCCCAGGTTCATCCATGATTGACTACCAAGCTCTTATCCGACGGCGTCTTTTGACGTGACATTCGCCCACAAAAAGGTCAGGACGAAACCTGTTATGGGCAAATCGGATCGGAGTGGTTGGTCACGGCGTGGATATCAGGACGCCCGAGAGCACTCAGCAGACACAATTTGTGAAAAGGGCACCTTTTATTTCGCCGCACCAGGTTGGCGGTCTCAATGCCACGTGGAGAACGGCAGTACAGCGGTATGCACACGCACATGCAGGAACATGGAGAGGCCGACAGCCACACCAGTTGGAACGTCCGCCTTTCCGTTTATTCCAAGCAATGACAATTTAAAGCATTACAGTTGGTGCGCCAGAGTTGTGATTTTCCTGCCTTCCTTTTCTTTTCTTTCTTTTATTTCATTTTTCCTTGCCCTTATGGTATTGGATATGGAGATTGTGGCGTTTCGTGGGTTAAACGGGGGTGGGAACGAAAGGAAAGAAGAGAATAAAATAAAATAAAATAAAGAAAATGAAAATAAATAAAAATAAAAATAAAAATAAAAATAAAAATAAAAATAAAAATAAAAATAAAAATAAAAATAAAAATAAAAATAAAAATAAAAATAAAAATAAAAATAAAAATAAAAATAAAAATAAAAATAAAAATACAAGAAATGAATAAAATAAAATAAAATAATTCTTTCATCTTTTTATCAATTCCTTCCCCTTGTCCCTCCCCTCGCTGTCTTGTCCCAAGTTATTTTATTTTTGTTCCCTGGACGCCGAAAGCCACGTTTTGTCTGGGTGGATCAGGACCAGGACTTCTCCGAATTGAACACTGGGACACACGCCGAACCCCTGGCAACACTAGTGGAACCGGAAGCCCTTCCGGCGCCTACCCTGGGTCTGCCGTTCTGTCCCCGCCGCTCCGTAGCTAGGGGAAGATTTTTTCCAGAACGCGACTCGAGTCCCGGCAGGGAGGCTCTTGGGCGGTCAAGCAATTTCGTCACGGGATGGGGGTGGTTTTCGTCTCTATTTCGTACTCATTCCTTCGTCCTCGACCCGGAGCTATCCGACGCTGCTTGAAGCCACCGACCAAAGCTGGTAAAAGGCATCACGACAAAAAAGCACGCCGTCTCGACGCCTACCGACGCAAGTGCCATCGTTGTCAGCCAGCCCCCTGTGCTTAGTATACAGGCAGGCCCAGAAACGAGAGCGTGCAAGCGAGCGCCACGTAAACGAGTTGTGTGGTTCGGCCATGGACTTGCTCGGCAGAACATCAAAAAAAGGGGCGACAAAAAAGCAAATAACCATCCAGCGGAGCCCGAGGGACTGTGGACGCGGCCATGCTGCAAGCGAGGTCTTATGGCCAAGACGAGACGAGGCTGGCTCTCGTGCACCCTGTGGATAAGTATCCAGAAGTTGTTTCCCCGGTGAGACGAACTATTTGTCACCTTGACACAAGCAAAATACTTCCGGCCCAATATAGGTAGGTAGGTACCTAGGTACATAGGTAACTACCTAGGGGTCTTTCGGCGACCATACCGCCTGCCTTCTCTTTTCTCCTCATGGGAGGTCGGCGTCGACACGCAAGGATGCGATCCCTTGCTGCCGACGGCTCTTTGATCAGAATGCGGCAAATGGCGGCGCGGGGATCACGATCCAAAATGGTAAGCAAATCGGCGTGGGAATACGTCCAAGATGTTCAAGGCCACCCAGTCTTTTTTTTTTTTTTTTTTTTTTTTTTTTTTTTTTTTNTTTTTTTTTTTTTTTTTTTTTTTTTTTTCTTCCTATTTCCCCGGCGAGCATCAGGCGAGCAGGCGGGGCCTCCCCTGGAAAGGCTCGGTGAAGCGAAATGGAAGCAGGATCCACACCACGTGCCCTGGGATTCTGCGTCGAGGGGGGGAGCACGTGTCAAATGGTAGGTACCTCGCCAGCTTACCATCCTGTCGGGCTCGACGTCATGCCGAAGTCGATCAGTCGCGCGGTATTTTGTTTACGAGGACATCGAGATCGAGATGGCGCCGTGCCCTTGGACGTCAGCTCGTCTTGATTTTTGGACTCGTCGTGCCGCCAATAAAAACAACCTGGCGAGATTAAGCTCTTGAAGACAACACCTGTGTCTCACATGACATCTTTTTTACACTTTCTCCGCTGGCATTCCGCCGGCGTGGGGGGGTTGTTGTTCCTCGTGATCTTTCCGTTGCTTTTTGTCAGACAAATGCCGACGCATCGAATGCCTGGCTTCGGGGCCGGACATGTTCCCATCTACGGCAGGTACTTGGGATTGACGTTTTTGACATTGGGTATTGTATTTTTCTTCTTCACTACTACTGGACCTAGCGCGCCTTTTGATCATCCGACTCCCCGAAATAACCACGGCCTTAGTTCGGCGGGTGGGGAACGACGGGGGGGAAACTTATGGCTGGATAATGGCTGGAAGTCCCTACTTTTGGGAGGCTAAATTCCCTTTGAGGACATGTGCCTGGGCTGGAGGTCGTCTTCCCTTCTCGCCTTATTGAAAGGATTTCACACCCGCCGCCGGGCCGGTCCAGGGGAACAAACTTCACCGAGTGTGGAGCACCTTCTGCCATGGGTTAGAACGGTTGGCATGGGGTTTCAATGATATCCGGAGACCCCTTAGCCATTAATGAAGGAGAGGCACTGGGAGGGGCGTGTGTGATGGGGATAGCATGGACCAACTGGCACCGACCTGGCCGACGATCTTTCCGGCCTCGCCGAGGCAGGCATGCGGTGGAGGCTGGAGAAGAGATGAAATGGGAATATTTGATTATTGATATTACTGTATTTACCGTTGGGACGAAAAAAGAGCCTGGTTGCGCGCGGATAACAATGTGATCCGGGCCAACTCATCAAGAACGCAAGAACGGCAAAGTGGCGTCATACTCCGACCCGCAATCCCATGCCAACAACGGCCCTGTTCCTGTTTCTGTCTAGCGGGCTTCCCACTTGTCCTCTACCTGCGCCTGGCTTGGTTCTGGCCTGGTCTAGCGCCGTTCTAGACGTCAGACTAGGGCAATCGACAGGCACACTTGACGCTGTCGTCTGCCCGCCGACATGCATGCGAAGATGGTGCCGACTACGTGTCGAGCCGCCCAGGGAGGTGTGGTGTGTGCCGCAGGTGAGGGCGCGTGTGACACATGAACAAATCAACGACGACATCGATTTTGCTTTTTTTTTTTTTTTTTTTTTTTTTCACGTTTGGCGGCGTCAACATGCCACTTACCTACTGGTCCAGCTGGGCTTGTTGTTGCTTTGGCCTCTTTTCTGCTTCAGTTTCTTGGGGGTTAGAGTGCCCCCGCGGGACCCGAGAAATTGAACGAAATGCGTCATGGTCTGCCTGTTCAGGCGTTGCCCAGGACCCCCAACCACCGACCGCCCAGGCAACGTTCGACGTGAATCCTCCGACGTGAATCCTCCAACGCACGAACTTAACCTGGTGCTTATGTAGGTACATTAAGGTATGCCCCTTCCCCGGATCGCCAGGTATTCCCCATCAATGGCTTTTGGGGGCGGCAAGTCTGGCAACCAATCAGAAACGTCAGAAAAGCGCTTGTGACCGCCATCGTGATTGGTTCCCTGGCCCTGCTTTTTTCCTGTCACTTCTCTGTTTTTAGGTGTTCATGGGGTTGTTTCCTTTTCTTTTATTATGGTTTTACTGCCGAATCGGAACCTCCCCTAGCTGCCACAATGCGGCAAGGCCGAAGACGCCGTTTGCTTGAAACTATACCTTTCTCCTTGTCGTGGCGTGTGATGTTGATGTTGGCTTGCGCCTGGAGGGTGTGCGCTTGACAGACCTGATGCACCCGATGGCTGCCGGTGTGACAAAAGTAAAGATGGTGATGTAGGGGGGTGAGAATACCTGTAGGTACTTTCGCTGGTGAACGAGGCCTTGTGAGTCCTAAGATGGGAAACCGCGCCACATGTTGGCAGCAGGCGGCAATGGTATGCACGCCGTGCCGCCCCCGGCCCCGGTGCGGCTGTTGATATTGGCGCATCTAGTGCGGTGGTGCAATGAACTTGTCATATCCGTTGCCTAAACGCCGACGTGCCGCCGAGCAGATGCGTAGGACTATCCACATTCGACCAGTAGACTTCCAGTTTCCAGTCGTCAGCTTCCCGGAGAGGAAGGGCTGCTGCCCTTTGGAAGTGTCGACGAACGGGAAGTGCCGAAAGCGGGCGGCATGGGATATTCAAGCTTGAATATGTCGCCCGAGTGATGAGCTCTAGAACGGCCTGTGGTGGCTTCTCTAGCACCGTCTGGTCGGAGATGCCATCCACAGGACACTTGTCGCGGACTCTCGATGGGAAAGGAGGTCGACCGAGGCCCCTGGGTAGTGCTAGTGGCACTTATCATGTTACTGGGGCGAAGCCAATCAGTATCACATCTCAATCAGCCTCCACGAGTCCGTAAAATCGCCGCCGAGTCCGACGGCCTGCTTGCCCGCTCCGGCTTGCCCACGCCATCTTCCTTACTACTTGCCAGCGGGATAGTCACCGAGAACTTGCATTAGCTTCCTCGGCGTCTCCGGGAAGCCTCTTCGTCGTGCGCGAGACGCCGTGTGAGGCGTCTGGGGATTTCCCAGGCCGTCCATGTCCGCTGCATCACCGAACTTGCCCTTTTCTTCCATTCATTCGTCGAAGCTGTGTATGAACTGGGGAGAGGTTTGGTCCCAGCAGCATGGCACGCCAAACGGCATACGTGTACTTGCCGGCGAATATGCCCGTGCTCGGGGGCCGGGCACGAAGGCTCCGTATGGGGCGTGGGCTGAACTGTCGCGAACGATTTGATGGTTGACCTGGTGCTTAGCGTGGTATTGCTGCCGCTTGCGCTTGAAGCTATCCGGGGAGGTGAAGGAGCATGCGACGGAGCCTGAAGTATGAGCCTTTGGGATCCCGATGGCCCAAGACATGAACATCCTGGTCTTTGCGATCCCTTGTATTTGGGAAGGGAAGGTAGTAAAGGCCTGAGACTCTGTCGAGATGCCCATACACATGGCAAGTTTTAGTTCCTCTCGGGGGGGCAAGGTTTTACGCAGGCCAGAGCCTGTTGCCGGGAAGAGCAGCTTGTATTGGGATGAGGCCTTGAGTGCCCAGCTGTTACTAGGAGACCTGCGTCCATCTTGGGCATCTCAGGTCCAGCAGCTTCAAGGAGTCGCTTCTCTAACACAGCGGAGGCACTTCGTGTGAGGCTTATGGGGACGGAAAAGCCCTCCGCTGGGTGGCACGGCCGATGCCACTTGCATGGATACTAGCTGACTTTGCATCTCCGGCACGGCCCATCATGGAGTGATGACATTTTGTGACAGAGCTGCCGTACCTCGGATGCTATTCGCGACTGTGATATGGCCCTACGCTTAGCCGACGTACGTACATGGCCAAGTAAATAGTGTCCAGTTTTGTTGAGGGCTGGCTGGTGAGCAAAAGAAGAGACGTTTATATATGTATTCTTGTGCATATCCTCGGGCTCTCGGCCACAGGCATCCATTCACCTGACGAATCCTGGATATCAATACTTGCTTGTGTCAACGTACGGGTCTCCCAAGACACAGAAGGTTGTCACCACCGCCCCGGCAGCTGCGGCTGTAACATGCGCCCACGGACCGAGGCCGGGGCCGACCTCGATGCTCTACTGTTCTCCGGGATCGGTGAAATCATCTGGCCTGGGGACCCGACCCCGCAGTACCTACAAATATCTTTCTTCCTTTCCCTCTGATACTCGATGGCCAGACAGAGAACTGGGCCGAGGTCTGCAAGGTGGTAGGTAGCTGGCAGGATAACGGTTGATGGCTGACGTCACGAAGCCATGTATGTTCGGCCCTGCGAGCGTAACCCAGCAAAGGGGGCCCGGGCACGGCTAATGTTCCGCCGGCGTCAGAAAATCGCCTTCACTATAGCCATGGCCCCTCGCTCGTACATCGCAAAGGTGCCTCGGGCTAAGACGGCCACTTCCTACCTGGACAGCACTGTACAGTACGTCCTTAAAATCTTCCACGAGCAGCCGAACTTGGGCTGTGAACCCACGTGGCTAGCACAAGGTGAGTGTGACCTTCGTCTGGCGAGGCTAAGTTTCTTCCTTGTGATGGCCGAGGCAACATGTCCTCCTGTCTCGTGCGGCAGAGCCTCATCACCCTTCCCCCGTCTTCCGCCCGGCGCAGGATTCAGCAAGGCCGAGGTCACACTAACTAGAGCGGCGGGTAAATCTTATGCATGGAGCCCAGTTTTATATCTTGTGCATCAAGATCAATGTTTCGGGTGGTGGTGGTACCACATGCCTGGACCCTGATGTTGTGCTACCCAACGAGTATATGACGCAGAACCTGGGTCTTTTATTTACTATGTATCTATCACCCTATCTCAATTACGTTGCATGTCTGTCATTACTGCCCCACGGAATGCGAGAAGAACGCAAAAAGAAGACGATATGGCTGACCCATGCTGCGCTGGAGTGGCCCTCCTGTCTTCTCGTGCTACATGACTGCCCCTTCCCCTTCACGCCTGCTTCGTAGCGGTTGGTTCTGTCCAACGTGGTGCCCAGCCGTCCGAATAAGATCGTCTAGGGGGCACCGGAAAACTGTCTCCCGCCTTTGAGGTTGACTTCTCTGCCCCAGGGGCAAGGCGAGAAGAAAGATAGTCGACGGCTTCGTACTCGGGGGCTACCTACTTAGCTATCCCCTAGAGCCCGGGAGTCCCTTGCAGCCTATAAATCCTGCTCCTTCAACTGTTCTCTTCCGGCGACAATTCCGTTGCCAGCTTCGAGCCTCCTTGGCTATGATTACCACCAGGACTTGTGCACCTACCCCCCCCTCCTCGCCACCGTCGAGTCAGCTCACGGGAGCTTCTTGGATGGGACAACGTGGGCTGTGTAGCATCCAACGTGGGGCGAATGGTTTAGTGGTATAACGCTTCCTTAGCATCTTGTATGACTCTCGGATGACAATTCCATGAGCTATCGGATCTGACTGGAAGAGGTCCGGGGTTCGATTCCCCGTTTGTCCAGTTTCTACACTTCCCTTTTTGCCTTGCCTACCTGGTGAGTGTTAATCTCCCCTAAAACCTTGGAATTTTTTTTCCTCGCCTGTTCCATGCAGGCCAGCTGTCATCTAGTCAGACCACGAGCAACACTGCGAATGGAGATTGCACTTGCCTTTATTTTTCTTGTAAGCCTGGCCGTCGTCTTCCATGGCAGCTGGGCGAGGGTGGCATCCACGCTCGAGCATTATGGGCCACAAGACAGCAAGGTAAGGTATGGTTCATGAAATGTCATTGGCTCAATGGCACCGGGGGATGGACGCATTGTGCTCTTCCCAAATCTAGGAAATTCCATGACGACTTCCCTGTCGTGGGCAAGGATAACGAATCTAAATCTGCGCCGCCTGCTCCCCATGGAACTTGCTTGCCAACACGATACAAACGCCAGTGAAAAGACGGGAGGTAAATGGTACCCAGAGTATAAAATTTTTACTTGTTTCGCATTTATGACGGCGCCAACTAAAAGACCTCTTTTTGCATCTACAATATAGAGAGGGAAAGGAGGGGGATATCGGGAATGTGCGTCTAATGTGGTATCTCTCATAGCTCGTCGTGAGACCTGGGCTCGTCCGAGCCGCCGGCACCGCCGCTGTAAAGCTTGCTGGTGATGGGGTGGGCGACGCCGGACAGCTTCTCCTTTTGCTCCTCAAAGTCGGCGGCCTCGGCGGTAGCGCCGTGCTCGTCCAGCCAGCTGGTGGCCTCCTTGACAGCGTCCAGAATCTGATGGTTATCCAGTCAGCAAGCGTTCACAGCGGTCATCTATTGAATATGGCGGGGGATAAAACTCACAGCCTCCTTGTCTGCGTCGTCGATCTTGCCGCCGAGACCCTCCTCATCCTTGACCTGGGTCTTGAGGCTGAAGGCGTAGTTCTCAAGGGCGTTGCGGGCCTCAATGCGCTCGCGAGTGGCCTTGTCCTCCTCGGCGTACTTCTCAGCCTCGCTGACCATGCGGTCGATCTCCTCCTGGGTCAGACGGCCCTTGTCGTTGTTGATGGTGATCTGCTCAGTGTTGCCAGTGCCCTTGTCGTGGGCCGACACCTTCAGGATACCGTTGGCATCAAGCTCGAAGGAAACCTCAATTTGTGGCTGGCCGCGGGGCGCAGGCGGGATACCGGTAAGCTCGAACTTGCCCAGGAGGTTGTTGTCCTTGGTCATGGAACGCTCTCCCTCAAAGACCTGGATCAGGACGACGGGCTGGTTGTCGGCCGCAGTCGAGAAGATCTGGCTCTTGCGAGTGGGGATAGGAGTGTTACGGGGGATGAGCTTGGTCATGACACCGCCGGTGGTCTCAATACCCAGAGTGAGCGGGTTGACGTCCATGAGAACAATGTCATCGGTGCCCTCCTCACCGGACAGAACACCGGCCTGGACAGCCGCGCCGAACGCAACAGCCTCGTCAGGGTTGATTCCCTTAGAGGGAGACTTGCCGTTGAAGTACTCCTTGATCAGGGACTGGACCTTGGGGATACGGGTAGAACCGCCGACCAGGACAATGTCGTCGATGTCGTCTTTCTTCAGCTTGGCATCCTTGAGCACCTGCTCGACGGGCTTCAGGGTCTTCTTGAAGAGGTCCATGTTGAGCTCTTCGAACTTGGCCTGAGTCAGGGTCTCGGAGAAGTCCTTGCCGTTGAAGAAGGACTCGATCTCAATGCGGGTGGACTTCTGGGACGAGAGCGTGCGCTTCGCCTTCTCAGCCTCGCGCTTGAGCTTGCCCATAGCCTTGGCGTCCTTGGTGACGTCGACGCTGTGCTTCTTGTTGTACTCCTTGGCGAAGTGGTTGATGATGCGCTGGTCGAAATCCTCACCACCAAGATGGGTATCACCGGCGGTAGCCAGGACCTCAAAAACGCCGTTGTCGATCGACAGGAGCGAAACATCGAAAGTACCACCGCCGAGATCGTACACAACGATCTGCTTCTCACCCTCGGTCTTGTCCAGGCCGTAGGCGATAGCGGCCGCGGTGGGCTCGTTAACGATACGGAGAACGTTCAGACCGGCAATGATGCCGGCGTCCTTGGTGGCCTGCCTCTGGTTGTCGTTGAAGTAGGCGGGAACGGTGACGACGGCGTGGGTGACCTTCTTGCCGAGGTAGGACTCGGCGACATCCTTCATCTTGCCCAGGATCATGGCGGAAACCTCCTCGGGAGACAGTTGCTTCTCCTCGCCCTTGACCTCGACGGAAACAACCGGCTTTCCACCCTTGGAGATAACCTTGTAGGGGAAGTGCTTGATATCGCTCTGCACATCCTTGTCGCTGAACTTGCGGCCGATGAGGCGCCTGCGAAGGGGGACTCGTCAGTAAGGGCGCCCGGAAGAACGAAGCAGAAATGCGTATCTGGCCATATATGCGCAGGGGCTGGCAAAAACTTACTTGACATCAAAGATGGTCCTGAAGGGGTTCGAGGCGGCCTGGTTCTTGGCGGCGTCACCAACCAACCTCTCGTCGTCGGTGAAGGCAACGTAGGAGGGTGTGATACGGTTTCCTAGTGGGCGCACGCCAAGTCAGCGAGAGCGAACGGGACACGGTGGCACTTTCTGGGAAGGCCGACTCGGAGGCATACCTTGGTCGTTGACGAGAATTTCAACCTTGCCCTTCTGCATCACACCGACGCAAGAGTAGGTGGTACCCAGATCCTGGGGAAGCATATATTGTTAGCTACATGCTTGCCCCCCCACGCACACACACACACACACACCCTTGACCTCCCTGAGGTTGCCCGCGCAGAAACTTACAATACCGATGACGGTGCCATAGCTCTCCGCCTCCTGGGCGTGGGCAGTCTTGACAAAGGCGAGGGGGCAAAAGAGCAGGCAGATCCATGCGATCATGCCCAGGCCAATGGCCATGGAGCTCCTCGAGCCCGACTTCATTGTGGTGGAAGCCCGCGGGAGGCTCTCTCTCTCTCCGGGAACTGGCGAGAATCGTGGTGGGGTTTCGTCCTCGCACAAGATCAAGGCGCAAACGGATTAAAAAACAAGACTAGGAAATATGGAAAGGCGCGCTTTGTCCACTGCTACCTGGCGAGAGGAAGGCAGGCAGGGAATTCGTCGGGGTGGTATGGTTGGTTCGAGTGGGAGAGGAGAGGATGTGTCGAGGAGGGGATTCTTGCAAGGCGCCGCCTTATATCGATTCGGCCAGAATTCACTGAGGTGGCAGCTCCACCCAGAAAAGTTACGGTGTCCATTTTGGCAGAAAGGACAGATTTCATCCAACCCAACCCGCCCGCCTGCCAGTTTGAGCCCACCAGTGCCCACTTAACCCGCACCAGCCACACGTGACAGGGATCTCGCATCGCCTGGCGATCTATTTCTGGCCCCTGCTTCACTGGTACCGCCACCACCAACATCGCTGAGCCGGCGTCTTTGTGTGCCTCACTCCCACCACCACCAGCATTGCGTAGCGCTTTGGGGTTGGCAGTAGCGAGAAACCCCAAGTGCGATGTACACCGCCCAAGACATTGAGATAGTTCCGAATTCCCGCTCTGTGCCACATGTTGATGTCCACCCAGCGGCGAAACAGCTCCTGTTCGCTGCCACCTAGCCTCGTCCTTTTGGCGGGGCGCGCTGGGGCGTCTTCCCAGTTGGGCGGCAGAAAGCGGTAATTTGACTCCCGCGGTTCCTGAACAGTCACAATAGTCTGTCACAGGTGGTCAGTCAGCCAAAAACCTCAAACAAACCAAGAAACGGCGTGGAAGACGTTTGCCTAGGTCGGTCTCCACCGCCTAGAACGCCACAAGGGCGATGGATGAATCGATCGGATTCCGTCCTGTTCGCTGACCTTCCCTCCGTGTGGGCTTGGCGTCCGTGTGGGGGATGGGGCTCTGCTGCTGATGCTTCCATTCTCGGCGAGGCGAGACAAATGCAACCGCTGCGGCGGCTTCCTATCGATAATCCTTCGTCAAAGCTTTCTGCAACTGTGGTCTCTTTTATTTTACCCCCTGTCGAGTGAGGGGCAGCAGCGCATAGTCTGTCGTTTGTCCTTTTTGCGGAGGCGGGTCTCGCTGTGTTTTGGGGATTGTTGCTTTGTCAACGACTTCCTCTTTCCATGACTGTCTGGCTGCTTCGCCCCCACATACTTTATTGTAATCTTTGGACCACTCTGTTCTTATTCTTCTAGACTAGGTGCTACAAGATACTTTGAAGTTGACCATATCTTTATGTTTTATTTTTTAGGCAGTGTCTGTGGTCACGTGCAGCAAGCAAGCGCCACTCTCCAGATCCCCCGTCTCGGCTCGCCGCAATTAATCTCGCCTGCGGCAATGGCAGCGCATGTCGACATCCTGGGGCTCCATCCCACAAAGGCGCAAAATCCTAGTCGTCAGAGACCCCTGCCCCAAAGAGGCATGTGCATACCCCTGAGGCCCTCTTTTCTTATTCAGACTTCGAGGTTGTCACCTCGATATTCACAATAAATTACACCAGTGGAATAGTGGCCACGTCAAGTAGATATTTCCTTATGCCATGGTTTCATTGGCCAATGACACTCGGCTTCTATAGTTGTAAAAACGCATTCCTCCATTCTCTGTCATAGCCACGCGTGGAACAACGACGATTGATCAGAGCGCGATAGAAGGAGCGCTATTCCAGCAAGCCAGCCGCCACTGTTGACCCGTTGCTGCGTAGGATGATGCGTTGGCCAGTTTCGAGCGGCACCTTGGATGTCATCTTGACTACAATCCTGGCCGTGTCACCGGCCTTGATGATTCTAGGCTTCTTTTTCGTCACAGCTCCAGTCATCTTGTGAAGGATTGCCGACATCTCCTGGATCTGCCCTGCCGCGTGCAGCCGCCCCCGATGAACGTCCACCTGCATGGGCATGAGGATGTCGAATGCAAGAATCTTAGCCGTGAAGATGTCGACGCATTCGATCGGGTTCGCCGTGCTGCAGATGATGTCTCCTGTGCGCACGTGGATTGGGTCGATGTTGGCGAGATGAATGGACACGTTCTGGCCTGCCACCGCCCAGTCGACCGGCTCCGAGTCCATTTCGAGTGATTTTACGTAGGCCTTCTCCCCGCTCGGCTGTACCAAGATGGCATCTCCCGTCTGCACCGAGCCGGCGTCGATGCGACCCGTGATCGTCAGCGGGCTGAGTGTTGTGCGGTAGACGTCCGAAATGGTCATGCGAAGCGGCTCTTTCAGCGCACGCGCCATAGGCTCCGAACTCTCCAACTCCTCGACGAGGGTTGGCCCGGTGTACCACGCTGCAGCGGCTGCCGTTGACCGTTTGACCAGGTTGTCGCCGTTGAGGCCCGAGAGTGGCACGAAGCTGACGTTCTTCATCTGGAACCCGGTTGCGGACATGAACCCAGAAACCTGCTGGCAGATCTCGTCGTATCGATCCCGGGACCAGTCCGTCGTGTCCAGTTTGTTGACCGCCACGATGACTCGCGAGACACCCATGCTCCTTATCAGCAACGAGTGCTCCCTCGTTTGTCCCCTGAGGCCCGACTCGAACGCGCCCGTGCTCGAGTCGATGACCAGAATGGCAAAGTCGGCCTGGCTGGCGCCGGCGATCATGTTGGGGATGAAGTCCTTGTGTCCTGGAGCATCGAGGATGGTGAATGATGTGGCGTCGGTTTCGAATCGATTGGTGGCAATGTCGATAGTGACGCCCCGGGATCTCTCCTCGGCTCTTTGGTCCAGGATCCATGCCAGCGCAAAGGACGACTTGCCCATCGACTCGGCCTCTTTCCTGTACTTCTGCACTGTTCTCTCGTCCACGACTTTGAGATCCAGGAGGAGCCTGCCCATGAGTGTGCTCTTTCCCGCGTCGACGTGCCCGACCACGACGAAGCTCGCGCTCTTCTTCTTCTTGCTCTTCTCGTACTCGTCCAGCACATTGAGGTTCTTGCTCTTGGGCAAGGGCGCGTCTTCGACCTTCAGGCTCTTGACCGAGTCGGACAAAGCGTCGCTCTTCTCATTTTTTGGTGCCTTCTTTGAGGCGCCTGCGGTTTTCTGTTTACCGGCTGCTTGATCGTCAGTCGACCGAGGCTCGAGTGCGGCATCACTTTCTGCCCTTGCCCAAGAGCGAACCTTGCGCTTGCGCCGCTAGGACGGTGTCGTCTGGTGAGGGTTGTGAAAACGCGTCCACCATTGTGGGCATGAAGGCCATGTAAGGGAGGGCAAAAGACTGCTGTTGTGTGACGGTGCGAGGGGTGGAAGGAGGCCCGAGGAGAGTGCGCGCGAATGCTGATGGCTGGGCTACCACAGGCAAAGGCATGTCCATGTCGCTGTCCGCTGGAGGCTCGTTCCCTAGTCCGAAGCCTGAGTCCTGGGACGGCGGGTCTGGGGGGCCGCCAGGAGTCGGAAGTGTTGGCGGATTTGCGATGGCCGTGGTGGTGTTGGAGGTGTTGGGGTTGATTCGCAAGCTTGCTATGGCCCCAAGTGTCGGGTTGAAGTTCTCTTTGACCATGTCTGCTTCAAGAGAGAGATCCTCCATTTGTTGCTGTGGGACTTGTGCATCCCCGGCGACCGCTTTCTTGCTTTCTGCTGCCTTTTTGCGAGCGGCCGCGAGAGCCTGCAGCTTAGACATCTTCTGCCCGGGACCCGCCCCGCCCAGGAGACCGCCACGTGGGAGCTGCGGTGGGATGAAGACCGCTTGCCGATCCTTGGGGATGTTGAGCCATGGCATGTCGTGAAATAAGGCGTCGAACGACGGCAGCGCCCGAGGCACGGCTGTCGTCACACCTTTTCTTTCAGGTCCTGCCTGGGGCCAACTCGTGCCAGAGTAATGGCTCCTGGAGAAACTCTGCCCTGTCGCAAAGCGTCCTGGGACCCCTGCCTCGCCTGCGCGGAACTTGTTGGCCAGAGTTGTGGTGGTGGGAATCGAGCAAGGGCAGTGAAGTGCAAGGCAGCCGCAAACAGAGCTGAAAATGTGACGCTCACCTTCTGGCGCCTTGCCCTTAGCCTTGACGGGCTTCGGTGCAACAAACTTGCTGACAAGGTATGCAGCCGCCTTATCCACGTCAAAGTAGTAGTACCAGAGGGCCTCATGGGCCTGATCTTTGGAGATCTTGGATGCCTCCGCGCCCAGGACGCTGTACAGGGCGACCGTAGCCTGGTTCATGGCCTCCTGGTCCTGTGGGTTCAGGGTGTCGAGTCCATACTCGTCGCCCTCGTACTCGTCCAGGTCGTTGTCATAGTCGTAGTTCTGGTATGCCCGATGACGAGACATTGTGTGAAGTGCTGCCGTTGCCGAACGGCTGGCTGATCAAAGGGTTGAGATTTCCCGTTGCTTTTTGAATCTGCCTTCTCTTTCCGGCTTCTTTCGTGACAAAGGGGTTGAGGAGCGGCGATGCGACAAGTTGAATGTGCGAGACAGGACTCGAGTCTGTTGCCTGGGCTTCGAGGTGGTAGTGAGTGCCTGATTGGATGGTGACTGGTGCGCGACGTGCAGAATGCTCCGAATGAATGACTTGACTGCTGCTGTCAGGTTCAGATGAATGACAAGTTTCCGGTCACAAAATGTAGTCCGCCCAAAAGGTGGGAAAATGCTCCTTATTGTATTCGTCAATTTCCCCTTTCTCCGGCACCCTTTCTCCGATGGCTGGCTGGAGCTTTCATGGCACCAGGGCAGACGTGAATGCTTCAGTGGTGGGGTAACCTAACAGCCGCCCGCCCAAAACTCAACTGCCTGCTGTTTGGAGGGGTTCAAGCCTGATGTGTGACGCAACTGACGGGGTGGCACAGCGGGACGTTACTGTGAGTTGCGCTGAAGCACAGGATTTTGAGCCACATCCACTTCCATCTCTCTGGACCCCGCCAACCAGGGTGGTTGTTTAACCAGGATCCGCTTTTCCGTGCGGGCAGATTTTCAAATCGGTGCCTCATCGATAAGAAAATGTAAACGGCGATTCCCAGAGCTACGCCGAATCTACACCTCGCGTAGCTTTGAGTCGACCAAAAAACGAGACCGGGCAGCCCGTTTTGAAGTCACCACTCCTTTCTGACTTTCCGAGTGGCCCAATACCAGACGTATCTCCATCTCCCCGTGCCGCAAAACAGTTGTCAAGATGGCGTTGAGTAGGTTCCCGGGCCGCCTGGCGGGCACCCCGCCACGAAGCATGTCTCGATCGCCGTACTGACTGACCGTCTCCGCAGATTTGGATCTGGCCAACGGTACGCACAGCACGCCCACGAACAAGCGAGTCGAAGCCCCGGCTAACACTATGGATCCCCAGCGGCGGTGATGAAGGATGAACAGGGTCGGCCGTTCATTGTTGTCCGAGAGTACGCGCCCCGCACGTCTTCGCCACCATTCCTACCGATGCGCCCGCGATAGCTAACGCGTGCGTGACGTTGGTGCCCTGTTACAGCCAAGGCAAGAAGAAGCGACAGTTCGGCAGCGAGGCGGTCAAGTCACATATCCTGGCAGCCCGGACGGTGGCCAACATCGTCAAGTCGTCGCTGGGCCCCCGCGGCCTGGACAAGATCCTCATCTCGCCCGACGGTGATATCACGGTGACCAACGATGGCGCTACGATTTTGCAGCAGATGGAGGTTACCAACCACGTGGCAAAGCTGCTCGTCGAGCTGTCCAAGTCGCAGGACGACGAGATCGGTGACGGCACCACGGGCGTCGTTGTCCTGGCCGGCGCTCTGCTCGAGCAGGCTGCCGAGCTGATCGACAAGGGCATCCACCCCATCCGCATCGCCGACGGATACGACCAGGCCTGCGACATTGCCGTCGCCGAGCTGGACAAGATCTCGGATGTCATCGAGTTCAGCCCTGGCGAGACGGCAAACCTGGTCAAGGTCGCGCGCACCAGCTTGGGCAGCAAGATCGTCTCCAAAGCCCACGACCAGTTCGCCAACATCGCCGTCGACGCCGTGCTATCAGTCGCCGATCTCGAGCGCAAGGACGTCGACTTCGAGCTCATCAAGGTCGACGGCAAGGTCGGCGGCTCGCTCGAGGACACGCTCCTGGTCAAGGGAGTCATCGTCGACAAGGACTTTTCCCACCCACAGATGCCGTCTGAGGTCCGCGACGCAAAGATCGCGATCCTGACGTGTGCCTTTGAGCCGCCCAAGCCCAAAACCAAGCACAAGCTCGAGATCTCGTCGGTAGAGGAGTTCAAGAAGCTGCAAAACTATGAGCGCGAAAAGTTTATCGAGATGATTCAGCAGATCAAGGACACGGGTGCCAACCTGGCCATTTGCCAGTGGGGATTCGACGACGAGGCCAATCACCTGCTGCTACAGAACGAGCTGCCCGCAGTCCGCTGGGTCGGCGGTCCGGAGATAGAACTGATCGCAATCGCAACCAACGGCAGGATAGTCCCGCGTTTCGAGGACCTGAAGGCAGAGAAGCTAGGCACTGCAGGGGTTGTGCGCGAGATGACTTTCGGCACGACGAGGGAAAAGATGCTCGTAATCGAGGAGTGTGCAAATACCCGCGCCGTGACCGTTTTCGTCAGGGGCAGCAACAAGATGGTAAGTGCGACGTGATAGTTGATAGGTAGAGAACATGACTAACGCGTGCTTTTTTTACTAACTCGTTTACCCTGCAGCTTATCGACGAGGCCCGTCGCTCTTTGCACGATGCACTCTGTGTAGTACGCAACCTGGTCCGCGACAACAGGGTGGTGTACGGCGGCGGCTCGGCCGAGATCGCATGCAGCCTCGCGGTCGAGGATGCAGCAGTTAAGACGCCCGGGTTGGAGCAGTACGCGATGCGGGCCTTTGCCGAGGCCCTTGACACCATCCCCATGACGCTGGCCGAGAACAGTGGTCTCAACCCCATCGCTACGCTGGCCGAGGTCAAGAGCCAGCAGGTCAAGTCCAAGGACGGCCGCGGGCGCCTGGGCGTCGACTGCATGGGCCGCGGCAGCAACGACATGAAGGAGGCCTTCGTCATCGACCCGCTCATCGGCAAAAAGCAGCAGCTCATGCTGGCCACGCAGTTGTGCCGCATGATCCTAAAGATCAACAACGTTATCGTGTCTGGCTCTGGCGAGGAGGATTTCTGACCACCTATGTAAAAGACGGAGTACCTATCTAGAAATGCTGGGTTTGACCTGTTGGCTGGAGTTGAACACATGATACCAAAACTGTGGAAAATAGGGCATCTATAGACTCAACGAACTAACGCTCGCCAGCGACGCGAATGTTTGGATTTGTAAGAGTGGACGACAACCACTGCCGCTCCCTAGACACCTCTTGAGCCGATTTACTTGACTTACACCCCCCACACAAAGGCAGGAGATCGCCGTCCTGTTTCCGTGGCGCGGAGAGCTTGTGTGCCTCGAAACGTAATGTTAAACCAACTCCTTTTAGCTGTGCTTTTTTATTTATTTAGTTTTTTTCATCTTGCATAATTTCTCATTTCTCCATGCGTAACGACGATTTCTTCCCACCCCCCTTCTCGCACAATCATTCAACCTCGCGGGTCCAATCTGGCTCTATGATGCAAAAAGTCGGAACGTGGCGAGCAAAAAAAAAAAAAAAAAAAAAAAAAAAAAAAAAAAAAAGGATAATTAGGTGGGAACCTGAGCAAATGAAGCCACCCAGGCAAAGTGTAGAGTGTGTGGTTTCCTCCAAAGTTGATGCGCTAAGCCCTGGTAAGCCCTAACGCCAGGTGGACAACGGGATGTAGCCAGACAAGCCTCCGAGGGAGATTTGGCACACTTTGCCAGAGGGAGAAACGCTTAGCCACCAAGCTTGGAGTAGTGGAAGTGCTTTTGGAAATTTGCGCGGCGGTTGTAGCGTGAGTCCATCTGCTGGGCATGGTCCTCCTCGCGGCTCCGCGCCTTACGTTCCATGCGCGCAACTTCGCGGACCTGAAGCTTCGTGAGCCCCGTGAGCCCCTTTTGCCCCTGACCGCTCGCGCGCCGGGTCATGACTGCAAAGTAATTTGTGTGGTTGACGCGCGCTATGCGCTTGAGGCCGTCCACGTCCATGTTCTCCAAGTCCTTCTTCTCAGCGAGCTCGAGGGCTTTCCGCTCAGCGCGCTCCTCCGCCGTGACAGGACGGTTGCGCAAGTTCTGGCGGTAGTAGCGTTGATACGTCCGGTGTCCAACGTGCTTGCCAGTCGGGAGATGTAGCTCGTACTCATCGTAGAATGCAGCATGGCTGTGCTTGTGAGCATGAGAGTGCCAACCATCCCTCTGATGGTGAGCACGAGTGTCGTGCGTGCTGTGGTGCGGGTGTTTGTCGAGGCGCTCGTACTGGTGGTAGTGGCGCTCTGCAGGGACAGCTGTGAGATCTTCCGAATCCAGGGACGAGGCGGAGCTGTCGGTCTCCCAGCCGTCGCCGTCGCCATCTTGCATGATCTCGTCACCATCCTCGCCGGTCACCGTGGTGCTGCGCTTCGCGCCTAGCTTCGCTCCACCGCTACGCTTGCTCTCGGCACCGGCCTCCTCACCAGGGTCCTCTTCCCCGTCCGAGTAGGTACTCCTGAAATCATAAAATTCGCCAATCTCGAGTTGTTCCTCCTCTGTTGTGTAGGGGATCCTACAGTGGGAAGCATCGCGCATGTGCGTTTGGACGGCGAAAGCGCTGACCTTGACTTTTTGGCAGACGAGGCACTCATGCAGCTCCCGGACACGCTTTTGTAGGGACTTGAGAAGCCCCTCTAGATCAACAAGGTATTGCTTCTCGGGGATGAACATGCCGTGGATACGTTCCATATGCGTGGCGTTGAGGGCGACAGTGGGCGACTCGTAGTTGCAGAAGAGGCACGACTTGATGGTGTATGTGACCTCGTCGGCCTTGGACGATTCGGCCGGGGTGGCGGAGCCGGAATTGGCCTCGTCTACCGCCTCCGATACGGGATGCTCCGACTTCCGCTGGCCCGCGGCAGAGAGGTGAGGGTTGGAGGGGCGCTTGACGGGAGACGGGCGCTCGGCATCGCCCTCCGAATCTCCGGCGACCTTTGTGTTTTTGATCCCCTCAATCACTTGACTGAATTCCGCCTCCGCATCCGAGTCCACGTCGATCTTGGGACGGTGGACGAGGGTGGGCTCGCCCAGTGAGAAGGTGGAGCCGATGATTGAGCCAGTCTCGTCTGCGGCCTTGGAGGAGTCTTTGGAAGAGGATGGACGGGAAGCGGCCTTTGCCTTGTGGTTCTTGCTGCCGAGATGGTTTTGGTACGCGTTCTCGCTGTAATACGTCTTTGCGCAGACTTCGCAGGCACGCTCGAAGCCAACCTTGTCGGCCTCGGCACTGGTAGCGGCGCGGGCGAGCAGGACCTTCTCGTTGAAGATCTCCGAGGATATGGGAGGCAGGGAGGCGACGCGGCGCTTGAGGTTGTACCGGTGCCAGTCGCCCCTCATGTGGCTCTTTTGAAGCTCGATGTTCCTGAAGGCGACATGGCAGCTGTTGCAGGTGTACGGATGGCTCGCTGGCGCACCTATCTTAGAGGAGTCACCGGCGTCTGGGAGGCCGCGAGCGCTTGCAATCGTCGCCATGGCTGAGGGCGGGCCAGTTGCGTGGCGCCAAAAGGCTGTGTGATTTGGCGAGGTGGGCGCGATGGCGAGTAAGTTGTGAGTCGGGCGAGGAAGGGAACAACGGCCGCGCGTTGAACCTTAAGAGAGCGGCGGGATTTTATTCGAGGCAGGTGATGGACGACTGAAAGGGCTGCTTAGGAATGTGACGTTTTTGAGGGTCCCAGACGGACCGATCGGTACCTAACCGATGTCCAGTCGGGTATAGCGTCTGTCCTATCAAAAGGGCGCGGGTAGCTGACGGAGGCGGTGCCTTGGTCGGAATGGTGGGTGGCGTCCCACGGAGACTTCAATTGTGCGAACCGATCTTTCCAGAAGTCTTGGCTCGGTCCTGGTGATGGGTGTCTTGGGTGGCGGCGGAGGGAAAGGAGGGCTGTTTTGTATGAAGAAAAGACTAACCGTTTTTCTCGCAAAGGTGGGATGGGAGGGCTGCGGTTTGGTGATTTGGTGGGGTGTCACAAAACTAATGCCCACCTAACTGGGGGCAGTGACAAACTCGACGTCACCTGGAACGCTTCAAAATTCGCCCCAACGTCACGCCCCTGTCAGGCCTTGGAGGTCTGTGGGGGCAGTCTCGCTGATAAATCGGGCAGTCGGGGTCCATTCTTTGGTGGTCGTCGTTTATCGTAGGTGTCGCTTCCGAGTGTCTTCCTAAAGTGAAGTAACTCTTTCCCATTCCCTCGCAGTTGCCAAGGCATGCTGGGAGTATTCGAGAGTTCCATTTAGGTACGGTTTCCCGTATCACATTTGAGACTGTCGGCTTCCGTGTTTCGTTTTAACGGCGACGGCTCTCGGAGCTCTGCGTTTGCGCGGCTGACACAAGCGAACGGGCAGGGGTGTTGAATGGATTTTGTAGCGTCCCAATTTCTTGCCCAGCCCGTTCGCCCACGTCGCCAGTCTGGTGCCACTCGCTAAAAGAGCCAGACATCTTGTGCAGCCAGTCAGGATGGCAGCCGCAGCCCCAAGCGTGCAGTGCAAGGGCAAAAAGGCACACCACTGGGAGCCAACAGAAGCGAGAGGTGGGAAATCTAGATTTTCTTTCGATGCTGCACCATTTAGGCATTTACTCATCAAATAGTATTTTCTTATCTCGCCCCTCCTTGCTTCCATAGTCTGCTCTTTTTTCTCTGGCTTGCTTTTAATCTGTCCGTTGGTGATCCGCGGACGAGATTCCTTGCTTCGTGACCCAGGCAGGGCTTTCACGGGCAGGCTAGGGCCGTGCCTCGTTCTGTGTCGTGATCCATTTTTCACCACCCCAGCGCCTGCGCCAGCGATCCTGGTCCCACACAGAGGTGGCCGAATTATTTGCGACTGTCATCACCGCCCGCCCGCGCGAATCCATCTCCCCGTCCATCCATCCGTCCCGATTACACCGTCGACCAGCCCGCCGCCCTTCCTCGCCCGCCACTGCCGAACCCACTGCCGACCTTCCGCCGAGCCGATACCGCAACATCGCCGTCAGCGGCGCGACGACTTCTCCGACCCCGACACCACCACATCCCTCGCGCGCACTCCTCACATGCGCCACATCCTCCGCGTTTCCTCGCCCCAGTCGCAAGGGGACAGCTGATTCTTCCCCCGAAGCCGACCCGCGACGGCCCTAGCGATGACTCGTGATGTCCACCTTCGTGCCCCGGAACCCCAGGATGCGGACGACGCCGACCTACTTGCTGGCCTCTGGCAGACGGCTGCCTTTCCGCGGCTGCCTCGGGACGCACCAGCAGTGCTGCAAGATCTGGTAGAGGACGTCGAGAACCCCAGGCGGGTCTTCACCATCCAGCGCGCCAGCCGCCGTCACAACTTCCAGCTCCTTGTTCAAAAGTAAAATCAGCCCTGCGTTCCCCGCGATGTTGCCCGCCGTTTGTTGTCTGTCTATTGCTGACCCGTTGTCGTCTCGGACAGGTTCGTTGTACAGTTGCGCGACGGCTGTGGCTCGTCCACCTGCGAAACCCCCACTTGCTTCAGCTTTCGCAAGAGAAGCCTAGGCCGGGTACCCATCCGGCGCTACAACACCACCAGCGCCCGTACCATTGCCGTCTTCCTGGCCAGCCAGGACAACCCCGAGAGCGCCCTGTGCCCGTCCCTCCGGCCGCCCAAGACTGCACCAGCCGCTTTAGAATTTCTCCATTTCGCGACCAGGCGCCAAGGTTATGCTCGTAGCCTTCACCCGAAAGCCTATCCGGGAGCCGCTCCCAGAGACTCCAGGCAAGGCCATGTCCGCGAGGGCATCCGAGAAGGAGCGACGCCTGGAGAAGCCGCTCATGAAAATATGAGGGCTCGGCGGGCGCCTGCAAAGTTCACAGTGGAGGAGAAACATGTCAACAAAGACCACAGGTCCTTCGCCGCCAACATGTTCGGTACTGTCGCCTTCAAGATGCTGGAATGGTTGACGCCTGCCAGCATGGATGAGATGTCGCGAAAGGCGCGAGAGTTTCACGGGCAGCCTCCTCCAGGTCGTAGTAGGGCCGTCGCAAGGGAGTCCAGATCACCCTTGCCCAGGACGGCTCCTGAGAACAAGCAGTCGGAATATGGTCCAAAGCCGCTCACAGTTCTTCCCGATGGTCACGTGCGCAGCGCACAAGATGCTAAACCGCCTTCGACGGCTGCATCCGCGTCCGTGTCGGCTACCAGCTCAGCCTACACCTCTGCGACTACGTCATCGTCAGCATCGACGTCTTCTCCCCCGCCGTCCGCGACCGGAAGGCCGTCAGGAGAGCACCGGACAACCGATGCCGGCACTGACAGATCGAAAGGGGATAAATCGGTCTCTATGAACAGCCACCCCGCGCCCCAGTCCAGGCCGAGCAGCCAACGTCGTAATTCGAACGCTCGTGTTCGCACATCCTCCACTGCAAAGTCGAAACGAAATCTCTCCATCGACGCCTTCCCAAGTGAGCAAGGCGCGACTGACGACCTTTTTTCGACGCTCAAATCACCGCGTATACCTAGCCTAGCGCAGGAGAAGGGCTCGAGACCATCGATAAAACCGGCAACCACAGCCATCCCGAGACCCATCTCCCAGCTGTCAAACGCAGGCATTCTCGACGGCGTCCCCCTCGAGACTATGCCACCTCCAAAACCCAGCGCCACGGGGGATGTGCGGCCAAAGCCAGGTCGCGGCCAAAGCGACGGCAGTGAGGGAGGCAAGGCTGATAACCACGAGCGGCTTCCTCACTCCCCCGAGGCCAGTTCATCCTCGGACAGGTCGTTCTGCGAGGCATCGCAATCCGAAGTCGACGAGGCGTTCCGGCGTGCCTACAAAGTCTTCCTTCCCCAGTCCCTGGCTCGACTCAACCCGGAGATTGTGGATCTGTTTTGCGACATTCTGCAAGATGATGGCACGGCCGAGTCGCACCTTTTCGAGCCGAGATACGTCATGCGATCCGACCCGGTCAGGGAGGGTGTGTCGCACAGAACGAAGCCGCTGCAGAGGAAAATGCCCTCGCCCATACCATATCCGGCGGACCTGCATTATCGCTGGATGATGTTTATCGAACAGACCTTCTTTTATGTGCTCAGCGACCCCCGCCGGCTCATCAAGTCCTTCACCAAGAAGGGCCAGCTCTTTGACTCGCAGACTCTGTGGTACTGCATGCTGAGGATGAGCCGGGTGGCACCGACCGTCGTGATCCACAGCCTGTGGATGGCGGCCGAGGCCTTGTTTGTCCCGCCAAAGTCTGTTCAGTCCCTCAGGTCACCGAACGCGAGGCTGTTCCCCAAGCAGGAAAACACTCTGTCCGAGGCAGAGGCGGGCGCGCTGCTGTCAATATGCCTTCATCTCTTGATCGCCGTTGCACCCGTGACGCTCAGGAAGGAGGAGCTACAAGACATGTCGCGCATCCGGTCGCACGGCTTAATCCTGGCCAGGACCGGCGCCGTCGCGAGGCAGTCTACCAAGCTATGTCTAGCTTACAACGATGCCCTATCAAACGACCTGGCGATCCGACTGGCCAGGAGGCTCTTCTCGGCCATTCAAACGCGTGAATACTACAGCCAGATGGCGGCCGCCAACCTTGTCTCTGCGGACGGCCAGCCGGAAGAGTACGAAATCCTCACGCCGCTGTTCCAGCAACTCGATTTCCTGAACGCCGACACGCTACACGGGCTTCTGTTTACTATCCAGAACCGGGCCGTGCACGAGATCCGGGCGCCCACGCTTCTCCTCGACTGGGCCAGGAACATCATGCTCCTAGAGTGGGACGGACAGCCCGAGGTGCCAGGGGACGGGCCTTTCGGCGGCGCCCTGGCGTTGATCAAGGCTATGTGTAAGTTCGTCTCTATGGGAGGGTGTTTAAGTCGACAAGGCTAACATGAGAACAGATCACAAACGACGGCTTCTGGTCCTAGCAGACGGCCAGTTCCGTGCTGATTACTTCGCCGAACGCCTCGACGAGGTCGAGGTGCCTGTGTCGTGGCTGTCGTTCAAATCGAGCAAGCACAGATTACACCTGCTGGATTTCCCGTACATTTTCAGTCCATCCAAGTTGGTGTCGTACTTCCGGTCCATCAACTTCTCCCGCATGAGCCGCTCGTTCGAGGAGTCTAGCTCGCTGCAGGAGCGCATGAACGCCATAATCCCCCCACGTGGCAATCTCATCATCAACCCCCATCACAAGCATGTCCTGCAAGACATGTTGAAGGCCGCATCGTCCAAGTACCTGGTCCTAAGTATCAGGCGGGACAGTGTATTGATGGATACGTTTGACCAGCTCTGGCGGAGGGAGGAGCGCGAGCTGATGCGGCCGCTCAAGGTGAAGCTCGGCGAGGAAACAGGCGAGGAGGGATTCGACTCTGGAGGAGTGCAGCAGGAGTTCTTCCGCATGGCCATGGCCGAGGCGCTCGACCCCGACTTTGGGCTGTTCACGGTTGACGAGCGCACAAGGATGACCTGGTTCAACCCAGCGTCGCCAGAGCCGGACTTCAAGTTCGAGCTCATCGGTCTGCTCTTCTCTCTGGCCGTCTACAACGGGCTGACGCTCCCGGTCACCTTCCCCGAGGCCCTGTACTGCAAGCTCCTGGGCGAGCCCGTCACGGACCTGCACCACATCTCGGACGGGTGGCCGGACCTGGCGAGCGGGCTGACGACGCTGCTGGACTGGGACGAGAAGGACGGGGCGGTCGAGGACGTGTTTGCGCGCACGTACGAGTTCTCCATCTCGGTGTTTGGGGAACCGGTGTCGCGGGAGATGAAGAGCGGCAGCGAGGCGCGGTGGCCGTCGTTCCCGAGCAAGCACGCGTTCGGCGGGGTGTCGTCGGCGAGCGCGTCGGTGCCGCTCCACGAGGGCAACCCGCAGGACGCACCGTTGGTGACACGGGAGAACCGCAACGCGTACGTGGCCGACTACATCCGGTACCTGACGGACGTGAGCGTGCGGCCACAGTTCGAGGCTTTCGCGCGCGGGTTCCGGACGTGCCTGGGGGCCAAGGCGCTGACGCTGCTGACCCCGCGGCTGCTGCGGTCGGTGGTGGAGGGCGTGCAGGAGATCGAGGTGTCGGAGCTGCGGCGCCACGCGCGCTACGTCGGCTGGGACGCGTCGCACCGGACCGTGCGCGACTTCTGGTCCATCGTCAAGAAGTTCGACGACGGCATGCGGCGCAAGCTGCTCGAGTTCGTCACGGCCTCGGACCGCGTGCCCGTCGGCGGCATGAAGAACCTGCAGTTCGTCGTGCAGCGCAACGGCGAGGAGGAGGGCGACGGCGGCCATCTGCCGACGGCGTACACCTGCTACGGCACGCTGCTGCTGCCGCAGTACCGCGATAAGGAGGTGCTGCGCGAGAGGTTGTGCATGGCGCTGGAGAACGCGCAGGGGTTCGGGTTTGCGTAAGGTCGACGTTTGGGTGTCAGCTTCTTTTTTACCTTTGAGCCTTTATTGTTTTGTTTTTCTCTCTCTTTCTACGCAAAGTATATATCAACGGTTACCCTATTCTTTTTTTTTTTCTTTTTTTTTTCTCCCTTAGCATTGGTAGCTAGATCACTTACCATCCACGCAGCGCGCATTTTTCTAGCTAGACCGGGGAACAATCCCCCATAAAACAGGTGGAAAGAAAAGCTAACATGAGCTTGGTGACAGTCTTAAAAGTCTAGGTTCCCGGTTGACTGAAATATAATTTCTTTGTACCAATCCTTATACCCTCTGCCAGGCTTCAAGACTGATATAGTATTGAGTCTCGGCCGCGTTCATTGGCAGGGCCTCTAGCGGTTTTTGTGCAATGCAACGGTTCATTGGCTGGTTATCTTCGGTAGCTTCCTTTGCCCTTGAACTATGTGCATTGGCAAGACTGTTGCGTCTCGGCCTCTTTTGACTGCCTAGGTAGGTAGGTAGATACACACGTAGACAGCAGCGGGATGTTGAAATCCGCAAACCAATGAGACTATCGCCGCCCACAAGAGCAGTAGCCAGAGACGTCCAATGAAAATGGAAGAGGGTCAATCTGCCAGGTTGGAGGGCCGGGGAGTAGGTGTGATCGATCGTGCGAAGCAGTATAGCTTTGCGAACCCCGATCAAGCGCAAACCCTGGACGCCGAGCCGAGCCGGGACCTCTGACCTTGAAAGAATCGCCCTGTTTCGTACCCAGTTCCAAGAAAAGCATATGAAAGGACTTGTGGGGGAAAAAACCAAAGCTGCGTGGGGGGGAGAAGGAAATTCGTGTTGTTGAAAACACAAAAAAAAAAAAAAAAAAAAGTCGGGAGACTCTGTGACAACTCCCTTTGTTGAGAAAGAAAGTTGCTCCGCCCAAAGCACGACATACCATAGGTACCTAGGTACCAAGGTGTACGTATGTGTATCCAGGTCAAGTGGGAAACTGACATTCCCCACATATTGGCCCGTGGACCTGGATATATGCAGGATAGAAACGTAGTGGGCAGATGTTGTCATCTGCCGGGCTGTCAACGTCCACCAGTGTCAAGGGCAACCAACTCGCCCCTAGACCGATGTGTTTTCAGCAGCATGGGAGGCCGGGTGGGAAGGCCGCGGCCTTAGAGCGCACGGGGTTCCTCGTGCTCGTGGTGGTTGCGGCTGCTGTTGTCGCCGCCGCCGTGGAGTATGTCCCAGGCCTCCTCGAATTGTTTGCCGAGAAAGGTGCCGTAGCCGGCCCACGGACTAGCAGCAGCAGCACCGGCGGCGGTGAGGTTGGTTCCCGATCCCGAGGCCGAGGGTGGTGGTGAATAGGTGATGGGCAGGTTCCCGGCCGGCATGGCCGGGTCGCCGAGAGAACCGGTGGTGCTCATGACGCCGCCGCCGTCCCGCACGTGCAATCCCATAGCCGGCGGCGCGGGCGGCGTGGGATGCGGGTAGGGGGCTGGGGGAAGGTCTTGGGTGTCTGTTAAAAATCAAATCATCTTTCGTTAGCGATCCTCCCTTTTCCCTGGGTTGGCGGTGAGATGTGTGTGTGGGTGTATGTGTGTTTTTGTCTCTTTCGAGCTGGCTCAGCACTTACCCACTGGCATGCTATCCACACAACGAACACAGCTTGACCCATGGTCCACAGACACATGGTTCTCTAGAGGGGTGACGGTGTGCTCATTGTCCTGGAGGGCCGGGAGGTAACCGAGCTTGACGGCATCCTTTCGGCATAAGAGCATGTCCAGGCCATGCGCGAGATCTCCGACAACGAGGGCGGCGACCTGACAAGGCTCGCTCGACTCCCTGCTGACCATCACGTTTGTGGAGCCTGGGCCGCCATGCTGCTCAAGGGCGGGGACCCACCGCAGGCCATTCCTCTCGAGATAATGCTTGGCGATAGACGTCAATGGCACCTCCGCTCGACCGTTGATGGCGGCGACGCAGGCCACCTCCCTGGCCGTGCAGCCTGCGTGATGACGGCCAGGCGTGCACTTGCCGTGGTGGGTTCCCGTCCGGACCCCTACGAACTTGAGGTCGAGCCCCATGCCGTGGTGGTAGAGGCCCTGCGGCTGCGGCTGCGGGGCCTGCGCTGGCATCGCCGTCGGGGCCTCGTCAGCTGTTCTGTCCCAGTCCTCAAGCCCGGGTTGCCAGCGCTTCAGAAACTCGGGATCGAACTCGACGGCGCCCGAGGCCGACGGCACCTCGGGCGCCGTCCCAGCGCCAGACATGCCGTAGGCATCGACGACCGTGGGATACATGGGGGCGGTCTGGGTGCCGTCCGGGGACAGGGGGGAAATGTTTGGTGTCTCTCCGACGGCGCGGTCTAACACGGTCGGGGCGGGAGCTAGGGGCGGGCCTATACCCCGGTCTTGGGGGTTGGCCGGGGCGGCTTCCGGAACAATGTTTCGAGGGCGCCCTGGGCCGTTTGGATCGTAGGGCTTCGACGTGCGTTTCGGCCTTTTAGCTCGACTGGGGGCCGCCGGCGACTGGCTAGTTGGGCAAGCCCGAGGGGTTGACGGCTGGCCAACGAGCAGCTGAGGTTGGTCAGGCTGGGGCGCCGGTGGCACTTTCCTGGCCCTCTTTCTTGGCGGCTCCGCCATGGCGACACTGTCGGCGGCTTGGAGGTGGTGTTCCAAGAAGCCCGCCAGTGTGTTCCCATGGTCTGGACAAGAAGGCCAGAGAGAGGGCACAGGCCTGGAGCTTTATGACCTGAAGAAGAGATATGGACTTACAAAGGAGAGGGTGTGCGTGCGTGTGAGGGGAGCGCAAAAGCCAGGCCGAAGCGAGAGCAGCAGCAGGAAGGGCTCAGTCCATCCGTCCAAGATATAATAAAGAAGACCCATTCACCTCTCCTGCTAAGCACACAGCACCACAAAGGTGGAGGGGTGTGGTTAGTTTGTACACTTGCCTACTGCTCCAGCGCCTTACCGCTGGACCGTCATCTCACTGGTCTGGACGTGGACGCCTTTCCGCGACTGGACGTTGCCTTTATGTCCTGCGTACTCGCCCGATTGGCCCGTCCTCTGCAGGTGGAATCTGGTGCTGAACTGGACTGCATGATGGCGGTTTGAAGTGGATATTCTCATCCGCCTTTCTCAACGAGCCACGCAAGAACTGCAAGATTCGCATGCAAAAAGGTTACCATGTCGAGAAGAAAGGCAGACTCGAGCCGCTCCCGGGCCAAGGATGGCAGCATACTTCTTAAGCAACAGCCTACGTCCGCCATTTCAGAGTGGAGGGAGAGGGAGTTTCTGCAGCAGCCTGCCCCCCGCCCGCCCGGAACTGCACATCACGACGCCATTACCACGTCGGAGTGGAAGCCTTTGTTCGCCAAAACCGTCGGGCACTTGGATCGTCTATTGTCGGCAAGTTCGCACAATGGACGCGAACCACCCACCGTTTGCGGATTAGCTGCAGCTTGATGGCCGCTCATGATGCCACCCTGCATAGTATGCTGGTGTGTGTGGGCCAGCCGCAGCCAGGGGCCCAGCTGGCAACGCCACTTTCTTCTGTATCGTCACTCGATTCGCCGGGCGGGAGGATGGGCGGTCAGCCAATAATTGGCTTCTCTGCCGAAGTTGCCCGGCGCAGGTGAGATTGGGTCTCGTTCAGAAAGGCTCTGCCATCAGTTCCGTGCATATAAAGAAGCCCGACGTCTTTTTCCCCTAGTTGCCATTGAGTCTTTTGTAATTCGAGCTCCTGGTCGCAGCTCCTTTTGTTACGTATATACCTGTCAGGCTTACCTTTGTTTTGCCTTTGACCATCGTGTAGACCACAGATGAGCACTAAGAGTCCTTCCCAATATCAGGAGGTGATATCCAATCTCCTTGCGCGCTTATCCATTATACTCTCCAGACGGCTGGCCAACTCGCAGATCATAAAGGCTTTCACAACAGGAACCCATGTACTCGTCAGTGGCCACACCCTTCCACCGACGACCTCGGAAAGACCTCGAACCGGACGATGGCGCCATCTACTTTTCGCCGCTATCGTCGCCGCGGCATCATGCGACAGCACTTGCAGACAACGCCTCGGAGTCGAGCGGATATTGGAAAGACGACACGACCGCCAGCTCGGACTGGTGCAATGCGAGCCACGCGGATCTGGAAGCCGACTGGGAGCCCTGCGGTCAAGCCCGCACGGGCGACGACGTCTTGGGCGACCGAGGGCGAGACGATGAACGTTCCTCCGGAAGCGACAAAGCCGACGCAGACTACGCCGCCGAGCCACCTCCACACAACGCAGACTCTGCCGTCGGGGACGAGCGCGTGGCCGGTGGCACCGCCCCTACTGTTGCTGCCGCCACCAGCGGCCGCCTCGACGAGATCGAATACCAACGACGCTTCGGGCCCCAGATCGAGGCCTGGCTGTCCGACGTGGAGCGGCGGGCGGCGCAGAACACAAACGTCTACCTCCGGGACGGGGTCACACTCAACCCCGCGCGGGCGCCCTACGTCTCGCTCCAGGGAGGTGGAAGCGGGAGCTGGGACGCAAGCGGATGCGATGGGAAGTTTTGGAAGTGGTCCATCCTGCTCCAGCGCTGGATACACGTGGACGATGCCACAGGGATGCTCCTCATCTACCCCAAGCAGCTCATGCATTAGGCAGCATGGGATTGGACTCTTCCCCGCCCGCCGTAGAGATGATATCCCCGTCGTCTCCCGGCCCTTGTTCTCTGGTTTGTCGTTCAAAGACGACGGACGACGAAGGCAAGCTGGTCGGAAAGGCACAGCACGCGGCTCGGCTCGGATTACACTGCATCCGCCCGCCGTAGGGAGCACGACATGATGTGTGGCATGAACGTACAACCTCGGGTTGAAAACAACCAGGTTTTCGAAAAGGGACAAGTTCCTTACTAAAAAAAAAAAGAAAGCCCGACTCCTTCTTTGTTTCTGCTTATTCGAATTTTGGCCGGCTCGGATCTCCTTATTGTACCTTTGTGTTTCGAGTTGCTCCGTATAGGAACCTGTCTGCGCCTGATAACGGAACCCGGATTAAAGTTAAGGTAGGTAGGGCAGAGTTTGCGAATTGTTATTTATTCATATCGCATTTAATGACGCTGCTGTCTGTCACAAAAAAAGCCGGAACCAGATCCCGTCCACTGACCCTGCATCAGCCATCGTAATCGTAATCACCTTCAGCCCAATTTATTCCAGTTATCATGAGTGCTAGCATCAAACGGGAAAAAAACTGGTCATACCATTTATTCCCAAAACTCCAAGCATGCGCATTCGTGACATAATAAGATTGGAAACAAGCGGAAAGTAAAGCACAAGAGGAATCATCAGGAACCCAACCACACCCGGCGACGAGCCCGTTCGAGATACATTCTAGGAAGCTCCAATTCCCAAGCCATCATGATTGCAGCTTCACGTAATTGCTCGGGAAGATGCCGTGTCGGGTTCCAATCATGCCGGTCCTGCAGGTAGAAGTCAGCAAACCTACTACTCCAAGTAAGGAGACGAAAAAAAGGGGCACGCATAGACATACCACCAGTCGTTATCGCTATCCGTCTTCTTCAACACAGTAATGATGTCGCCCTTCTTGAACCCCAGGTCTCCAGGCTGGTCCGCGTCAAACGTGAAGAGCGCGACGGCCTCGTTCTTCTTGAGCAGCGCCTGCTTGCTGGCAAAGTTGGGCTTCGGCGCCGCCGGCCTGCCGGGCTTGCCCGTGGCCGCGCCAGCGCCGACGGTGTTGGACCTCGAGATTCCTCCTCCTGCGGGCGTCATGGGGTACGCCTTGTTGCTGTTGTCTTGCCATGTGCTCGACCGCTTCGGCCCGCCAAACTCGTCAGCCCCGCCCTTGGAGTTGGCAAGGACGACGGCGCCCGCCGACGAAGACGCCGCCGCCGGTTGCCGGCCATGGCCACCCTCGCCGTAGGCGTCGCCCCTGCGTCCCTCCCACACGACGTCGTCGTGAACCCCGTCGTAGCGCGGCGACTCGTTGTACATGTGGGCGTCGCTGTAGGCGCCGGTGCGGCCGACGCTCGTGAAGGTGCGCGAGTTGAGTATGTTGAGCAGCGGCGCGGCCTCGTAGGGCGGGGGCAGGGCGCCGCTCAGCAGCTCGCGGGCGCTGACGGGGCGGCCGTACAGCTTCGTGTTGGCCTCCTTGCGCTCGATGATGGCGGACCCCTCGAGCGAGACGCCGGCGAAGAGGCCCTTGGTCTTGCTGTAGCTGAAGATGGCGGCGACCGACTTGAGGCTGGCGGCGCCCGCGGCCTCGGCGTTGCGGCCGACGGGCCCGGCGGCGAGCGAGACGTTGCCGCCCAGCGTCACGGAGCCGGCCTGCGAGAAGGTCTTGACGGCGGCCGCGTCGTTGAGCACGAAGACGAAGTCGGTCAGCTCGAAGCCGACCTGACCGCCGAGGCCGGCGCCGCCCGTGGCGATGGCGCTCGGCGCGCTCCAGCTTCCATTGGGGAGGCGCGCGATTACCAGGCCGCTGCCGAACCGGGCGGAGCCGATGAAGCCGGCCTTGATGACGGTGAGGATTGCGAGCCCCTGTATTTTTTTTACGCGCCGTTAGTAGTCCCGTTTTGCCGAGCATACATACATGCGGAGCCCGTAAGAATAGTACTCGCCTTGGCTTCGGCTAGAATGGACGGCGGAATGACCTTGTCGGGGCTAAGCGCCTGGCGAGGGTCGATAAAGGATGCGAGGATCTTGCCGCATTTCTTGCATTCCGCTGCGAGAAAAGCGGAGGGGGGAAGCAGGGTTGGTCAGTCAACCGAACCAAACTGTCGGGGAGCTGAACCGCAACTGCAACGCAGCGGGCGAGCGGCTGGCAGGGCCGAAAGCATGAAAAGCGCATCTACAACTTACACGCCAATGACGACGGCATCGGATTGTTGATACCCATCTTGGACGTGTAGAGGCGGAAGCAAAGGACTATACCGCGTAGAAGCGAGGGAGAATGCGCAGAGGGCGTGAGAAAGAGTGTGGAGTGAGAGCGACAGCGTCGGGCATCCGCACTCGGCAACAGGCAACAGGTAAGGCAAAGGTGTCACGCTTTATGTGCTCGATGGTGTGGGGTTGGCCTTTCTTGAGTAGCACTATAGACAGGCACCTTTCTTTGTGTGTGGAACCAAAAACACGAAGAGGTCCGATCGAGCCGGGGGGGCAGCTGTTATGGATTTGTTTTCTTGTCTTAGTTGCCGCTGTTAGACGATAGCACCAAGCTCCGAGCGGGCCCCTGTGTCTCTGCCAGAATCGCACGATGGGTTTCACGTCTCTGGCCGTCGTGGTTGGGTTGCCATATGACAGGCTGTGATTGCGTCGGCTAGGCTGAGCTGCCGCTCGATGAAATGGAGACGACCCTCACTCAGCTAAAGCTCAGCCCCCTTCCCCTCATCATCAAGCACGCGTCATTTCCGTTTCTCCAACAAAACGAAACGAAAAGCTGCCCTATTTAGACGAATCATTTCCCCGCCATCCAAATACGGGGTAAACATACCCCGGGATTCCCCTTGTTTGCGTCTTTGTGTTATGTTGCTGCGCCACATATGTGGCTGGGGAGCACACGCACGTTCCAGCTGCAGGGCTCTCGACGTCACATGGACCAACCGGCAATCGTTCATCATATCTCGCCTCCTTTCTCGACTTCATGCAACACGCCTACCAGTCCGATAAGACCCACCCATCGCATCCGCCGAACTCCGACGCGCAAGCATAACGAGCAGGATAGACAGAGAGCGTGCGCTTTGCCGCCTCAGCCCCGACGTAGAACCAGCCCGGCGCATGGGTTTGTCGATTCGGAAGTGTTGTTGACCAGGGGAGAGCGGCACGACGACGACGAGCCGACGGACGAAACCCACGAACCGATCGAGCCGCTGAACTGAATGTCGCAATAAACACAACCACCTCCTTGAAGGAAAGAAAAAAAAGAATCACCATGTCGGAATCATACGAGCGCGAGCGCCAAAACAACGCCCGCCTGGAGGAGCTGTCCGCCAAGGTGTCGGCGCTCCGCGGCGTGACGGTGGACATCTACGACAATGCGCGGGCGCAGGACGTCATCGACTCGACCGTAAGTCGCACACGCCTCTTTCCCTTCTTCTGCCACCGCTGACATTTTTTTGTGTGCTCCCCAGTCCGACACCTTCTCGTCCATGGGCGCGCAGCTCAAAAACTCCACCAGCCGCATCGGCCGCATGGCCGCGTCGGGGAACAAGGTCGCCATCCTCAAGCTGTCGGGCATCCTCATCGCCATCTTTCTGGTGCTCTACTACGGCGCGAAGCTGTTGTTTTAAAACGAACAACGGCGGAGATCACAAAAGAAGAAAGAAAAACAAGGACATCCCGTCCATCCGACCTCGCAAAAAGACACCGGTCCGGCAGGCGGCATCACGAGCTGAGTGTGGCTGGGTGACTGCTGCCGAAACGCGGGACAAGCTGGGACTCCTCGAGCCGCGCTCCAGAATTGTCAGTTGGCGATGAGGGAATGAGGTCGGAACCGGCGGGGGATGTGGATGCAACGCGCATTGAAGCCCTGGAGGCTAGCGCGCGCGACCTGGATATCTATCAGACGGAAAGCAACGGGGTTGCCGTCTCCCCGTAGCTTGAGAGCATAGCACGGCGTCCGGGTCTCTCTAGTCTTGTTTTGTTTTTGGTTATTATTTTGCTTTTGGAGCGCATGTAACAGGTTTGCCAGGATATACGACATGGAACAGATACGACTAGGCTGCAGCTTGTACGATTGAACCGCTTTGAACCCTCGAGAAACTTGGTGACAACTCTATTGACCGCCGTCTTTCCTCGTGTGCTCATGTGGCCCTCCCAGGCCCTTCCCAGATATAGACACCATCAAATAAACTGCGTGTATAAGTCGAGATGTAAAAGAGCCCGACGCCGAGCATCCAAATACTTACAGAGCGATCAAGAGAAAACCGAGCCCCCGTCCCACACAGCACCAATGATTCTCTGGAAAAGCAATTCTATCCGTCATCAACCGACCTCCATCCGTCGCCAACATTGAACAAATCACTGCCACACGTTTGAGAATAAATCATCGCCGTTGCCCCCTGAACCGCCAGTCGCCCCGAACCCGCCTGCAGGCTTGGCGTTTCCGCCGGTGCTGCTGGCCCAACCGCCAAACTCTTCGTCGGCCGACACTTTGGGCTGGAACCCGCCCGAAGCCCCGGGCACGATGCTCTGGCCGGCCAGGCTCGATCCACTGGTCGTGCTGTCCCCCCAGCCACCGAATCCGCCGGATGCAGGTTGACTAGGCGCGGCCGCGGGCTTGGACGAGGCCCATGCATTGTCGTTGCCCCACACGTCCGAGTTGGACCAGGCCGACGACGATCCCATCGCCGCCGCCATCGGGTTCGCACCTGCGGCCATCGTGGCCGGAGGCGACTTGTTCTGGCTCGAGAGGTTGAATACCGAGCTAGAGGCCGCGGGGGCTGCTGCCGACATGCCCATGGGAGCCGGCTGGCTGGCCTTGGCTGCGGTGGTGGCGGGTGCAGGCGAGGCGAAGTCAAAAAGATCGCCGAGGGCCGACGAGGCAGGCACCGGCGCCGCGGCGGGCTTGGACGCGGGCGCGGAAGTGGCCGATGAACCGAAGGAGTCGAAGCCGCCAAATGACGACTTTTGTTGTTGTTGGCTCGCCTGGGCCGCGGCGGCCGGTTTAGCATCAAAAAAGCTCCCACCGCCGAGCCCAGAGAAAGCCGAGGACTGCTGTGGTGGCGGCGAAGAGCGGGCGCTGATGCTGCTGAGGCCAGCGAAGGCATCGTTCACAGGACTTTTTTGAGTAGCGCTCGTCGGGCCGAAACTCAGGTTGCTAAAGGCGTTGTTCATGCCGCTCATGCCTCCGCCACCACTCTGCTGCTGAAATGTGGGGGACTGCACGCCGCCAAAGGAGCCCGTGTGGCCATGTGTTGGCTGTTGCGCAGCAGGCTGTGGGCGAGGCGCTGCAGCGTAAAGGGAGAGAATCGATTGCTTCAGGTCCGGCCGCGACTGGCCGCCAGAAGAGGTGGTGGCCGGGCTGGCGCTGGACGGGCGTGGAGGGGCGACAGGCTCGTTGCCCAGGAAGTCGAGGCCCAGGAGCGAATCTCGGGTGCTGGTCTTGGGAGGTGCGGCCTCGGCCTTGGCGGGGACCTTGGATAGAGACGGGCTGGCACTACTAGCGCGCTGGGGGATGGGATCGCCGCCGATGAGGTCTTCCTGTGGGGCAGGCGGCGCCGGGACGCGGCGCGGCGCAGCCGACTGACCGACCGAGGCCTTGCGGACAGCCTCCTTCTTGTCTATGTTCTGCTTCTCTTTGACGATGCTCAGGGGGATGTCGTCGTCGGCCTCGGCGTCAAGGGTGGCGGGGTCGGGGATGCCGCCCTCCATGACCCAGCGCTTGAGCTCGTACTTGGTGCGGATGAAGTTCTCGATCTTAGCCTCGGAAGGCGCGTGGCCGGGCGCCAGCTTGAACTCCCAGTACTTGTTCGCGCGGGCGTTGCCCCAGCTCAGAATGCTCTGCAGCTGCTCGTCCGTCCACGAATCCAGGTCGACCGACTTGACCCTGCTGATGTGTGTGCCCATCCCGCGATGGATGCCCGAACAGCGGATGCAAATGAAGACGCCCAGGTTCCAGCTGGCCCATCGAGGATCTGCGCGGCGGTGTGTTGGCTGTCAGTGTCAGGCCCCCGCTTGTCAGGGCTCAGAGGGTTCGCTGTGAGGGCGGCCATACGCTTGTTCCGCTTGCAGTCTGCGCATATCTTGTTGGCCTCGAGCTTCAGCAGGCTCTTGATGGTCTGCTGGTTCTGGGCCGCTCTTTCGGCGGCTGGGTTGGGCGCTCGTCTCGACATGGCGGCCAGCGGGTTGTCGATGCCAAACGTGCAAAAGGAGAGAAAAGGCGACGTCCGGGTCGGTCGAATCGGTCAAGGGAGGGTGGCGAGTTTTGGATTGGCGGGTCGCTTTTGTCAGGCAACCTTTTTGTATTTCTCGGATGCTGGCCGAGTCTTGGGCCTTGATAGCGCAGCCGTGCACAATAAGCGATCGTGTCAGGAGTCGCCGCAGCGGCGTACGGTGCGGGTACTTTTACATACACGGTTCTCCGGCACTTGGGCGGAGCAGTTCCATCCACCATCCCATGTCCAAAAGGCATGTCTAACTTTGAGGCAAACTCGACGTGAAGGAAATCTTCACTGCCCCCCTGCCACGTTATAGAGTCTCATTTCTCCTAGGCGTAATGCCTGTTACGCCCCTGCAGCCAAGGCCCAAAGCTTTGTCAATCCTACGGTCGAGGCGGGTTGCCCTTCGAAATTTGATCTGACGGCGGCCGCCAAGAGACAGTTTGAACTCCACAGAAGGCAACGAGAAGAAGGCACGCACGGCCGGCCACCATGAGAGGATGTCATCGAATGGACCTGGACCCCGCGTCGGGTGCCCACCTCTGCCGCCGCCGACAAGCCCTTGCCTCGACATCAGCGTCAATGAGAGCTTGGGAGCTTAGCAAAGCCCAAGGGTTCTCTGTATTCTAGCGTGCAACCTCGAGCCGCAGCCGCCCGCCCCACCGTGCGTGGCGTTGACACAGGAGCACTCACTTGCCGTCAGGAGCGCCAAGGAAACCCTGGCTGGCCAAACAGCACAACCCACCCAACCGCGCGTGACGCGATCAAGTTGCGCCGCCATGCACTCTCGGGGCTCACACTTGACAGAGCCAAGTTTCGACGTGGAGAAATAGGCAGCCTTGTTCGCTTCTTTTTCGCAGCGCCCGGCAGTCATCGAAAGCAAGCCGGGACAATTGAGGGCCGGTTTAAAAAGGGGTCTCCCGATCGCCGGCTACCCCGCACCGTCCATCCTTCGCCTGTCCGCATTGATTCCCTCCCGGCAGCGGCGAAACCCCCACGCAACCATCTCCGGCACTTGAGGCCCAGTTGGCGCCATATCCATGTTCTCACAGGTACGAATGCACTGTCGATCGGGAAGTCAGACATGGAGTCTGTCCGCTTCGGCCTCCTAACTTGCCTGCATTTCGCATCCACTACATTCACTGGCGCCCAAGAATTCATCTCTTATCCCTGCTTTGCCGAGTACAGATGAAAAAAAGGGGGTGAAATAAAAGCACAGGATCCCACACATAGGCTCGGATCCCCCTGGTCGCACATGTTGATCGAGTTCATCCACGACTTATAGAAGAAACCCTACTCGGCTGTCACCGTCACTATCGAACGGCTGACCAGCGAGACGTACGAGGAGGATGACCTGAGCGGCATCCCGGACCTGGTCGAGGTGATCAAGCTCCAGGCCTCGGGTCCCACCGAAGCCGCCCGCGCCATCCGCAAAAAGTTAAAGTACGGCAACGTCCATCGCCAACTGCGCGCTCTGGCCCTCCTCGACGGCCTCATCCAGAATGCTGGGCCTCGTTTCCAGCGTGCCTTTGCCGATGAGCCTCTGCTGGAGCGCCTCCGCTTTTGCGGAACCTCGGAGCTGTCCGATCCGGAGGTGAAGAAGAAGTGCTCCGTCCTCTTCCGCTCCTGGGCTGCCGAGTACGGAAAGACCCCGGGCCTTGAGGGTATCTCAAAGCTCTACAAGGTGAGTTCGGCAGATTGACACCCATGAGACGGCCACGGCAACGCTGACATGGCTGCCCAGCAACTGCCCCGCCGCAAACAAGCCGTGACCCAAGACCGGTCCGCAGTGCTGCGTGAGACGGAGCAGAACCCGTTCCAGCCGGGGGAAGATGCCAACGCCGCAAAGTCGTCAGGCAGCCCTGCCGGTCACGCGGGACCGTCCTCAGCCGGGGGTTCACACGTGACGGGGCGTATGGAGTCCTTCACCCACTTTGGATACTCCAAAGACAAAAAGAAGAAGGACAAGGACAAGGGGAAAAAAGGCCCACGGCCATTCGACCTCGCGGCCGAGCAGGACCAGATGAAGACGACCATCGCCGAGTCTTCCATGGCCGCAATCAACCTGCAGAATGCGCTGCAGACCATCAACCGCGAGCGAGAGCGCATCTCAGAAAACGAAGCCGCCGTCCGCCATTTTGAGGCCTGCAAACAGCTGAGACGGAAGATCCTGCGATATGTAGGTTGACGACGAACAGCACCCGATCTTACGCCTACCCTCACTTAGCTTAGGAAACTAACCGCTTCGTCTCGGACCCTCTCCCTTAGATCCACCACGTGGAATCGGAGCAGTGGCTTGGCAGTCTCCTCCACGCAAATGACGAGCTCATCACGGCACTGATGACCTTTGAACAGCTCGACCGTTCTATTGACGCCGACAGCGATTCTGAGGACGAAATGGCCGAGCAAGCCCATGCTTATCGCAGTAAGCTGCTTTCCAGAAGCCGACGCCTGAATATCCCCAACCCGCAGCACCAGAAGGATGCTAACTGCAGCCGGCGCCGGTCCTCATAGTGCTCAGCGAAAAGGCCAAAGAGCAGCAGCCCGCATCCCCGACAAGCCCTACCCGCCCGATGGCTGGGCTCAGTCTGAACCGCAGCCCGCCGCCGCCGCGGCCATCGGCTCTTTTAAAGCCGGGAGCGATTTCCTCGAGTTCCAGGACTGCGGCGCGGCAGTCCGAGTCGGAGGAGGAGGAGGACGAGAATGATCCATTCGCCGACCGGAACGAGGTTGTCACTCCGGCGGCGGAGAAGTCGCAGCCGCGGTGGTAAAGGTTGTACGTCGGTCGGGGTATCGCTTATGCTCTCTTCTCTAACCAGATGACATCTCTGTGCGCCCGTATTTTCTTCAGTCGCGAGCCTGACATGGCTCACATCTCCCCGGCCATAGGCCACTGTTTATTTCGTATGATATCTAGAATTGTATTGGCGGACGATTGTCGCGCCTACTACGGTGGGACAATATGAGATTGCGCGGTGTTATGGGTGAAGGGAGAGGCCAATTTTCCATGTTTTGTAGTATCCCTTACTTTTTGGAAACGGGCGATAGTCACGGACGCACAGGGGGGCCCAGGGTCGTTGGCGGCAGGATAGCCAAGGTCGGCAAGGAGGGGAGTACGACTTGATCACTCGCCTACTTGACGTACCTTTATGACAATGCTGAGGCGGCGCCTCATGGTCCCGCACGAAATAGGTAGATTTAAGCCGGAAGATATCTCACAGTGTCATCCAGGTCATCGGTGCATCATGGGAAAAAGCAAAGCAAATTAAAACGGAAGGTAGAGAGGAAAACGTTATGGAAAAGAACGGCCACTTATATGCACGTGCAGCAGTCTCGTTTTCAACAGCTCATAGTAGTAGACCGGGTGGTTGAACGGGTACAACCGTGGTATCAAATGCCACAACCTTCTTCCACGGGTGAGGGCCAAGAAAACCTCAAGCTCGCTGATTCGAATCCGTCCCTCGACGGCGATTTCAGAGCTAAAGTAAAATCTCCAAAGTGGGGTTTTCGTAACGAGGCTTGCCCCAAAGAAGGGCAGCCGAGTGAGCTTTTGTTGACATTTTTATCTGCATTGACTGCCAGCCGTTGGTTTCTTGGCATTTACCTACTGGACATGTGACGATTTTTGCGGTCATGGCTTTTCCGACCCGGCAACCCACGAGAAGAAGGACAAGAAAAAGAAAGACGTTTGAGAACAAAAGATAGAAATCTCGGGCAAAACTACTAGGTAGCCCAAGAGACCCAGCAACTTGCTGGCCAATGCCTATAGAAGTCTAGTCGGGACGGCACCGCGAGTACGGCCCGCACCAGACTCCAGTGAACGGATGTCCGGCCGGGCGCGTGACGGACCCGCGTCTCAGGCACTCGCACAGCGTCGTCAGGGCCTGCGGGTCCGCCTGGTACTTTGTCTGGCAGGCAAAGTCCATGTACTGGTAGCCCGGGTAGCCGAGCCCCTTGACGGCGTCCCAGTTGCTCCAGGTGCGCGGCTCGGCGAGCACGTTGGCGCAAAAGGTGCCGAATTTGCTGCTGTAGTTGGGGCCGGCGATGGCCCACATCTTCCAGCACTCGTTGTCCGACTGATACCTGCATTCTATATCGGGCACCTTGGTCGGTTCCGGTGGCGGCGGCGGGGCAGGCTGAAAGGGGGTGAGATCTGGTGGCCGTGTCTCAGCCGGCGGCGGCGGCGGCGGGTCCTTGGGTCGGGCGGCCGAGGGTCCGCGCTCGTGCTCGCCGGGGATCTCACCCGTGGCGGTACCGACGCTAGGGGGCAGCTCGGGCGAGGTCGCGACGCAGTAGAAGAAGCCGGCCAGGAGCTTGGTGGCGCAGTCCTGGACCGATCCGATCTGCGGGTTCATCTCGACGAGGCGGTCGACGGACATCCGGTTGCGCTCGGCCACGACCTGGCAGGAGTCGCCGACGCCGGCCATCTCCCAGGCGTGACAGACCCAGTCGGGGACGTGACCGGGCTGCAGCTTGTCGGCGGGAGGGAGCGGGGTGACGGCAGAGACTGCGCCGAGACCGGCCAGCGTGACGGCGATGGCTGTGAGGTTGACTCTCATACGGAGTATTGTGGATGATTGTTGGTTGGTTGTGATATCAAGGAGGTTACGGTTGGTTGCTGTTTTGGGGAAGCGGGTGGTTCGATTTCAGCAAAAGGCACCGGAGATATCCAGAGAACCGGGGAGTTTGACACCACCCACTCTTTATACCCAGGTTCGAAGCCCCCTTGGGGTTCAATAAGACCCGAGCCCTGAATAGAGGCTATTCAGACCCCAATACGGAAATCGAACACAAAGGACAACAAGTACCAGGCCCGAAGATAGAACGTCACCGGGAAAGAATGCAGTCACAAGGAATCTCTACAAAGGACTTTCACAAAGCGACAAAGTGGCGGGTGATAAGGCAGTGACGTTCGATGACTGGATCTGTGATGTGACAATGTGGTAGAGCGGATCGCGGGCGGAGTCCCCCAGATTACCCATTACCTTTGTATTTGCAAAGACTTGATATTGCGGTGGCAAGCAGAAACCTGTGGGAAATGTTGAAAAATGCTATAAATTCCCGGCGAGACGACTGAAGACGTATTGTGCAACGGCCACGAGGAGAGGAACACTTTTTTTATGCTCGATTTCTGGCCATACAAGATGCACATATCCACCCTCTTACACCGAAACGCTACAGTAGCCGCGTAATCTGGAGATCGTGGAACCGATACCGACAGGTAGCACGGCGCGGTACGGACTGACCCAAGCGCGCAAGACACAGCCTTGAGGTCATCACGGGGAGCAGAGGTGGTTATCAAAAGCCTAATAGAAAGAACAGCCAAGTTCAGAAGCATATTGTATCCAAATAACAGGTGAGCGTTATTTACAAAAGAAAAAATCGAATAGGAATGGCATGTCTGATATCCGTCCCAATCCTCCCCCAAGATCGTGGGGGAAGTCAGGAGATCGGCGCCGGTGCTGGGAGAGAAGTGGGTCCCGTCGGTATTAGTGGAGACAGCAAGTTGTCGTTGGGTGGCTGTTTATCTTATCGCCCGACAGGGGTCCAAAAAAAAAAAAAAAAAAAACTTGTCGGCGAAGGCAACCGCTACCCGTGTGGGGTTCTGGACGGCGCGGAAATACAGCCAAAGGCAGCAGCTTGCTGGATTTTCTCTTGCCCGGCGCTGGTAGAAAGAACCGACGAGACAGCGCCCGGTACCCAGTTCTATACAACTCTGCAAAGATGGGTGTCGGCCGGCGAATGAAGAAACAGGGCATGCCCGAGCCCCTTTCGGAGGAGCACTTCGCCAACCTCAAGCGCAAAAAGGGCCTTCCCGTCGACGATGCGCCCGCGGCCGAGGCACGATCGAGCAAGAAGCGCAGGACCTCCAAGAAGGCGGAGCAGGCGCCCAATGCTCAGGCGAAGGCTAATGACAAACCCAAGCTTTCCAAGAGGCCCGCGTCCAAAGCCAATGGCTCGAAGGCCGCAACGGCAGCCCCCAGCAGCGGCAAAACGGCCTCCAAGCCCAAGAAAGCCCCAGTGCCAGATTCGGACGATGATTCCATCGCATCATCGCTAGGTGATCTCGAGGATTTTGGCGGCCTCGAAGATGAAGATGAGCTAGGTGGCGCCGTACTAAGGGACGACTTCCTGGATGGCGACGACGACGATTCGGTCTATGATTCGGACCAGGACGCACGGAAGGAGAAATTAGTCTTCTCTGAAGACGAGGAAGACGACTCGGACAGGGAAGAGAAGCTCACAGCCGCCAACATCGAGGGGCTGTCGAGGATATTGGACAAAGAGATGGAGGAGGAGGAGGAAGAGAATGAAACGGAGCTCCGCGAGGATGCGCTGCAGACCAATATTGTTGGGGACAAGCCGCACATCCTCGAGGACGACGAGGACGATGAGGTTATGCCCAAGGCCAAGGCTCTCCTGGCACCAGACCTTCAGATGCTCCGCACCAGGATAACAGACACCGTCCGTGTGCTTGAAGACTTTACCAAGCTGGCCGAAGAGGGCCGCAGCAGAGCCGAGTACAGCAACCAGCTGCTTAAGGACATCTGCGCCTACTATGGTTACAGCGAGTACCTCGCCGAGAAGCTGATGCACCTCTTCCCCGCCCGCGAGGCATTCGCCTTCTTCGAGGCCAACGAGACCCCACGCCCCGTCGTCATCCGCACCAACACCCTGCGCACCAGCCGCCGAGACCTGGCCCAGGCCCTCGTCAACCGCGGCGTAACCCTTGAGCCCGTCGGCAAGTGGTCCAAGGTCGGCCTGCAGATCTTTGACGCGAACGTGCCCCTGGGTGCGACCCCTGAGTACCTGGGCGGGTATTACATCCTCCAGGCCGCCTCGTCCTTTCTCCCAGTCATGGCTCTCTGTCCGCAGGAGGGTGAGCGCGTTCTCGACATGGCCGCCGCCCCCGGTGGCAAGACGACGCACTGCGCTGCCCTCATGAAGAACACGGGTGTCATCATCGCCAACGATCCCAGCAAGTCTCGTGCCAAGGGTCTCATCGGAAACATTCACCGCCTCGGCGCCAAAAACGTCATCGTCTGCAACTACGATGCCAGGGAGATCCCAACCCTGATGGGCGGCTTCGACCGCGTTCTGCTAGATGCTCCTTGCTCCGGCACTGGCGTTATTGCCAAGGACCCCAGCGTTAAGACAAACAAGACGGAACGCGACTTCATGCAGCTGCCGCATATCCAGAAGCAACTACTGCTAGCGGCCATAGATTCGACAAAGAGCGGTGGCTACCTAGTCTACTCAACTTGTAGTGTGACTGTGGAAGAGAAGTACGTTTACGTCACAATCACCGGCATCTTGTCTCTCTGTACGCCCATGATTGCTAACAATGACTCCCCTGTAGTGAACAAGTCGTCAACTATGCTCTTTCGCGTCGTCCCAACGTGGAACTACTAGAAACCGGCCTGCCTTTTGGCAAGGAGGGATTCACAAACTTTATGGGCAAGAAGTTCCACCCAAGCCTGAAACTTACCAGGCGCTACTACCCTCACACGTAAGTTTCGCCGACATACAGCCATTAGCTGATTCATGAAGTCCCTCCTGGGCTTTTACTGATGCACGTGTGACAGATACAACATGGACGGCTTTTACGTAGCCAAGTTCAAGAAGACGGGCCCAACGCCAGCCAATGCCCGTGGCGCCGCCCACAAGTCGACCGCCTCCACCGCAGCCGCCGCCCCTATTGCCGACGACGTCAACGGCGACGAGATGGACGTCGACAAGACCCCGGTCAAGGATGAGGAGGAAGAAGACGGTGGCGAGTTTGGTGGGTTCGACGACGAGGAGGACGAGAAGTACATGGAGCGTGCCAAGCGCAATGCTATGAGGCGCAGGGGTATCGACCCCCACGCGCTCAACAAGCCGAAGAAGGAAAAGGGGGAGAAACAAGAGAAGGCGGAGCAGACGGAGAAGAAGTCAAAGACGGAAAAGAAGGAAAAGAAGGAAAAGAAGTCCAAACAGGCCGCATAGACGAAGGGCGTGGCTGTCTTGTGTCACATGAAATCTACATGATCTGCTAGTTTTGCTTTGTTGTGTGTAAAGCAAAGGTGGTTAGTGATACCCGTTGGCCTGGACTATATATCGCGAAGAACGTATATGGACGATTTCTGCCGAGACGAAGTACGCGGTAACACTGGAGCAACACAGCAGCATTCTTCAAGGAGAAAATCTCCTCGTTGAGTTGTCAGTCCGTATGTACGAGACGAGGCTTTCCCCAAACATATCAGTGCACATGTGCTGTGTGAGCAAGTACTGAGTTGGTCATGTACATTTTACAGCGGAGTATCACTAGATAAAAAAAAAAAAAAAAAAAAAAAAAAAAAAAAAAAAAGGGA
>PYSS01000141.1:56022-91117 GCA_003049465.1 Magnaporthiopsis rhizophila
AAAAAAAAAAAAAAAAAAAAAAAAAAAAAAAAAAAAGGGAGAAGAAGGAGCGGTAGGTACCAAGGAAACAAGCCATTACACCAACCTTTCAGATGAGCGTGAAGTGAAGCCTTGGCTGTCTGTATTTTTAGTGCTATCCCGTCACGTCGGCCAAAAAACATAACACGGACCTCCTATACAAAATCCACAGTGCGCCACTGGTCCGTGTTTTTATTTGGTCAGCGTGCCTGTCAACCCGTCTGCTAATTATTAAGCGGCTTGAGACAAGACAAGTGCAAAGAAACTAGGTGGTAGTGATTAAATAACGAAAAAAAAAAAAAAAAAAAAAAACCCTCGCGAGCGCTATGCCTCTTGTTGCGAGGGCGACGGGAGAAACAATGGCGGGCAAAGATATAGACGGAACGGAAAAAGAACAAAAACTATGGAAAACAAACAGTAATCAGATATAGACTGCACCGTGAGACGGGCTTCCTGTGTGTGATACAAAGTCCGGAACATCTATACCTTTGGTACAGAGCTCTCTTCCATCCGCGCTCATCGCTATGCTTGTGTGTCAGTCGGGACCGAAGGTGAGCGGAAAATACACGCAGTTCTCCAGGGATTCTTTTTTTGTTTCGATTTCACCTGTCCTCCTCGCCCAGCTTGCCTGCGATGATATGTTGAAAAGATGAAGGAACAGAATGAAGGCGAGCAGTGATAACCAAGAAAGAAAAAAAAAGGCCAAGGAAAAAGAAAAGGAGGAAGGAAGGAAAAGAAAAAGCTCAGATCAGCGGAGGCCAATGACGCTCATCTCAAGGGTCCAGACCCTACGGATCCAAACCTTGAGCTTGCCCTCGACGCCCTCGACGTTTTCGAGCTCGACGCCCTCCCACCAACACCGGCGCGCAGGCTTCCGCCAGAAGAGGAGCAGCTTCTGCGCCATACCCACTGCGTTGCTCCCCATGTCGTTACCGCGGATGTCACTACGCAGCCGCGCCAGTGCCAGGCTGCAGATGACGGCCTTGTTGGGCTCGCCGGCGCGGTGACCCCAGGTGTCATCATGATCGAAGCCACTGTTGTTATGGACACGTCAGCAACGGGGCTTTAAGCGAAGACAGAAGGGACGGAAATATGATATCAAAGGGGTAAGAGGAAGCACTAACCCCGCCGTCAGCATTTCAATCAGGTGAGCCTCCGTGGTGCCGGGCTCATCACTCCGCTTGAGGCCGCTGAAGATGCCGTCCTGCTTAAGCAGCGCCCTGGCCGCGGCTCGCTTGACCTCGATCATGTCGGGCTGCTTGATGTCGGCTCTCGGGGGAATGGCGTAGAAGTCGAGATCCTCGCGTAGCACAATGATGCCCGCCCTCTTAGAGGAGTCATCACGGCCGACGTTCATAGGTTCGATCGGCACCATCTCGCCGTCCTGCGACGCGCTGGGCGACGAATCCGTCGGGATCGTCTGTGCCACGTTGCGGAAGAAGTCCAGCATGTATTGGAGCGATGCCGGGTCGTACTTTGGACGGAAACGGCGTTAGAGCTAACGACACAAATCATAGCACAGATGCTTTGCTGGATCGGAGGTAACAAACATCGACCTGGACGGCATCGCCATCAGCAAAACCACCCATGTGGCCCTCTGGGAAGAGCCCGTTAGGGAAGAGCGACAAGAGGACGAATTCGGGCAACGTTAGCAGCTCGTCCCTGGAGAGCATGAAACGGGTACCACTAGAAGCCACACAGCAGGTCAGTACCTATCATCCTGGCGAGCACCCCCGCTCGAGGCGGCGAAGAAAGCTGATGTTCGTTTGCAAGTTGCTTACCGAAGGTCCATGGTGATTGTCTCGTCGGCGCCAACATCTAGACGCGGCCAAGGCAGGCAGGCCAGCATGTCAGTCACTTGTCGCAAAATCCCAGGGGCCATAGAGTCTCATGCGAGGGCGACACCGGAGTCCTTGGAGCCTAATGTCGCTGCTGCTGTTTGCCGTTTGTGCTCACCTCCGATAGAGTTGATGGGTGGCCCCCCTTGTTGGACCTGAGTAATTATACTCGACGCTCCTCCTGCGGCCGCCATCAGATAGCTGAAAGACTGGAGGGGACTGAATCCCTCCTCGTAGGCCGGCGGCGGTTCCGAATCGTCAGCAACCTTGCTGCGCGAAGAAGGCTCTCCTTCTCTTTTGTTGTCGCGCGGGAGGGCGCGCTTGGTTTCGTCCTGAAAGGAGCAGCTTCCGGACGGATCGCTGGACCCCGAGGCTAACGGCGCGTAGGCTGGCGCGGCGGCGGACTCGTCGAAGAGCTCAAGGCTGGACGGGTGTTCTCCGTCGTTGGTCTCGGCGTCGCGGCCGTCGGGGATCACAAACGGGGCGGGAGGGGCGACAAGGCTCGAGAACGGGGGCGGTCCGGGGCGGAACGAGGACGGGGAGGCGTCTGATGTTTCCGAGGCCGGGTACTGCGGCGGCGGGCTGAGCTGCCTTTCTGGCAGCGGCGGCGGTGCAGGGCGCAAGGGAGAAATTGCGGAAGACGAGGGTGCGGCAGACGGCGTCCGGGTTGCGCTCACCTCGGGATTGAGGTTTGCTAGCTTTCCGGTCGCGCTCGTGATGGCGCCTGTAGGATCGAAGCCTGGTTGCTCTTCCCTGGCGGCGGCTGTGGCTGCTGCTGCTGCTGCTGCTGCCGTGGCGACCGTGGCGGACGCGGACGAGGACGATGAAGATGGGTTTCCGGAGTCCAACTTGGCGGAATGGCGGCGACGGTCTCCCGTCTTCCAAAATCGTAAGCACGGTTAGATGGCGAGAGCCAGTGGTCCGTCGGGGCTGACGGTTAAAGCGGCTGCTTGTGTGGCTAAGAGTGCCCAATTTTTCGGCAGCTCATAGACACGGGGGTTTTGCGATGGCAGCGTGCATGTGGATGTATGTAGGTGTGATTTTGGAGGAGGTGGTGGTGGGCAAACCGGGGCGTTCAACTGCTGGTTGTCTTAATTTGCAGTCGGGAAACAGGCGGCGGTATAATGATTGATGGATGGATGGGCGGGCACCACCCTGTGCCGTTGTTGGTACTTGGTACGTGCTGGATCGCAGGGATGGAACCTTGTCTCGCGTGGGGTGGAGCGATAGGACCCTTTACAGCGGATTGGAGGATATCGTACATACAGTCGCTCTCCTTGTGTCTTTTTGCCATTCCTACCTATCTTCAAACGCTTACTTACAAACATTCTTTTTTATCAATCGCAAAAAGCAGGAACGAGCCTGGCAATTAAGCTGGGATGTCAGCAGCAGCGCCAGATCAATTGAGTCCAAAGTGGCTCTGTGGGTTGAATCTCTCCCATTTGATGAACCAAAATAAAGCTTGCCGCTGGGGGGCTGGGTCCCACCCCGCCCGGTCCAGATGGGCTGTACCCGCCGCCCTTGATGAAGAGCCAAAGATACTTCCAGCTCAAAATATCCATGTCCAGAGTGGCCGCTAGCCAGGCTCCGCCGCCGTGATTGGTCAGGGGTCGGCGGTTAGCAAGCTACACTGGTGGGGTCACGGCTGAGGCCAAATCCCACTTCCGACCGCATCACATCTCACTTTTCCTGGACGCTGGGGACAGCGCGCGTCCAAGACCAGAGCACCATGCCGCACCTAATAGCATGCTCCTACACAACTGCCGCAGCCAGCCCTGGCTCGAGATGCTTTGGAGTCCAGTCTCACACGGAGGTACGAGGGCAGCGAGAATGATCACGATGTTTTGTTCACAGCAACCAGGGGGGATCAAACCGAACAAACCCTCCGCCCGACGGCCTGGGCCTGTCTTATTCCTCCTCGTCGCTACTGTCGCCAAACACGGCCTTGAAAACCTCTTCCCCGGCTCTGGCCTTCTCAAGAGCCGCATTCCTTGTTGGATCCACCGCGGCTGTGGTGCCATTGGGTTCGGGCGAGACTTTGACATCCGGGGTTCGGGCCTCCTCAGGAACGACCCGGCCGTCATGGCCTCCATCGCCACCATGTCCACTTGGGGGCCCCGGGGCACGAGAAGGTGTGCTGTAGTCATAGACATCCGCCCTGGAAGGCCGCTGAGGAACAGTGTTGCGCTCAATGTCCGCGTCTGTCTGAACCACGGCCGGGGGCTTCACATTGAACCTCTTGCAGAGGAGACGAGCCGGGTAGAAGTCATGCGAGGACCTCGTCATCGGTCCGAACATGCCCATCCTAGCAGCCTCTTCGGCTGGATCTGAGGGTTTCGGTGGTGGCCTCGAGATCAGCGCACCCTCGGCGACTGCATCTCCAGGCCTGTCCGATGAGGATGTCGGGGTGGAAGATGACGTTGTGAATCTTGACGCCATAAACCCGGACATCGGTTTGAAAATTCGTGCGCAGTTGAAGAACTCGTGGAACTCTCGGAGCCAGTCCTCGTTACTCATGCCAGCCGGCTTGGGAGGCAAAGTAGGCAAGAATCCGGCTTGGTATTCTAGGTAGGATCGGTATCTGGACCGTTTGGCTTCGTTGTCCGCATAAGGGGCGCCTCCGCTGGCGCCGCGGGCGATAGCAGCTGTTGCTGTAGCCTTGTCCAGCGACGGGACATCCTTGAGCAACTCTGCCAGCTTCTCTTGCGCAGACATTGCGTAGGCCGCCGGTATCTCTCCTTTGGCCTGTGGAAGGTTCTTGTTTCCTGTCGCGTTGACCAGGCGATCTCTTGCAGAGGCGGACAGGAAGTCGAAGACCGACTTGCCGGGCAGCTGCTTTTCTCCTAACAGTGCCGCCCGGGATTTGGGGTCTAGCTTGGAGGCTTTCGCTGCGTCAGCCATTGACATGTAAGCCGCCGCCGACCCAGCCCGTGTTGACGATGGCTGCCGCGATGACTTCCAGTCTGGCGGCACTTGGGGCGGAGGATATTTTCCGCTGGTATACATCTCTGACACTAACGGATCTGGCTGCTGAGCAAGAACAAATCCGTCCAGCGGGAGGCGGCCATCGTGACACTTCTTGACCCCCATTCTCATCTTTTTCGAGACAAAAACGGGTTTTGACCTGAGAAGAGGATTTGATGACGTGGTCGGGACAGCGTCCTTCTTTTTTTTCTTCTTCTTCTCACCGCCGATGACTTTGTTGTACGATATCCGAGGACCGATTTCATACGGGTCCTCGTCGTCCGAGCCTGTGTCGTTCAGCACGCCCATGCCGATCCCGCCACGACCCTTTTCCGGCTTCTTCGTCCTTTTGGTCAGGAGAGACAACGGCTTCGAGGGCCCGAGGAAATCATTCTCATCTTCGTCTTCAGAATGGCGGGCCTCGCTTGCGGATTTCAGGGGTGCCAGACGAGCCTCGCCGGCAAAACCAAGGCCTTTGTAGTCCGTCTTCCGTTCAAATTTTATCATGACAACATTCTCGGGCGCGAAGAAGTGAGCCACCTGTTGGTCATCAGCAGGCCCAGTGCCTGAGCCGACGCCAAGACGGGCTTCGCGCAGAACCTTGGGCCCGATGCCCTGTCCCTCTTTCCAGCCCATTCTTTTGAGGAGCTTGGCACCCATGGTTTCGCCCTCGATCCGGAACAAGCCGGCAAGTCCGCCGGATCGTCCAACCTCCTCCTCGGTCGAGCCAAATGCGGCAAAGTCTTGCGCTGTCTGCAGTTTCCGTGACTCTTCGGCATCGGCAAGATCTTCGTCGTCCATAAAGTCTTCGGGTCGCTGCTGGGCGGCCTTGGGGTCGTCCTTGCGACGGTTGGTCCGCGAGGACACGAAAGTTGACGGTGTCCATCCTTCTTTTGACCCAACGGTGTTGAAGTATCTGCGCGCCGGCAGGGGGGAGCTAATTAGCCATGTGCGAACCCGCGTTTTGTAGCCAGCCTAGCCAGATGGCCGGAACTTCGGCTTGACTTATTTAACGCGATCTTCACTCACCCTGCACTAAATCCGCCTGTGAAGGCGCCGTGGAGGCGTTTGCGGCCACGCTCATCCCTAACCTCCTGCTTCCAGACCGGGACGTAGGACCCATCGTCGCGGACGTCGGGATCGAGGGGTGGGAGGGGTGTTCCGAAAAGGACAAAGGGCGACTGTTTCGCCTGGAGGTCTGCCTCGAACGCAGCCCTAGGCCTCTTCCCAGACATGGGCGAAAAGTCGGAATATAGGCGGCAGATAAACGTGTCGCCGGGGCTGCAACACTTATGGGTTCATTGTTTGCGCTGCGAGGGTGAGGTGGTGCCGGCGTCCTGGAACCTCTCGCGCCGCTGAGGTGATTGGCGGTTGCAATTGGCGTATCTGTCAGCCCGGTAATTCCAGCGATGGCCTGAGCACGGTGAATTTCCCCAGACCGGCGTCATCCATGGCGGCTCGGCGGAGTGGGTCACACCACAAGGCTAACGCAGTCAGTCCAGCCCCTTTGTACAATTGTACTTCACGGGCAGCTCCAACCAGCGATGCTGAAGATGCCAGAAAACCAAAGACATGACCGGGGAGAAAGCACCAGCATGTGCTGCATCACTCTGAGTACAGTTCGGAATCGGAATAGACAGTCCACCGAAGCCCGCCAGGAGATATTGTTGTATCACTATAGCTCAAACACATTTTTTTACATTACAAATGAGGACATATTAAAGCTTAAGCATCAGCAATGGCCAGCTCGAACCCACAAGTATAGCTACCCATGTTACGGATAGATTATAATTATGACCTGGTCTTGTTGGGCCTCGAATTCGTCCTGTTCAAGAGTTGTATGAGATAGGTACCTACCTTGTGACCTAGGCCGTCAGCGTCAGGTTGGGATCGCGCCTGCCTAAAGAACGATTGGACGAGCTTGTGGTCAAATAGCTGTATACAAAGGCGGAGTGTGAGTAAAAGAGCCCGCTCCAGTTGTCCGGAGCCGTTGGGGGAGGAGCATGGGTACAGGACAGCAAGGTTGCAGCTTTTGAGTCCAGCGGAGGATGACGGGGCAGAGTTTGGGTTGCAACGGATCAGTCAATGAGGTAATGTGCATGAATCCGGGCCAAGGCCAGGCCGTGTCAGCACTACACCTGGCGAACAGAGCTCCAAGTGGAAGGGGAAGCAGGAACGTGGACAAGCAAAAGAAGGGTATGTAAGAGGCAGGAAAATACGGTAGGTATGTACATATACGGGAGGATGAGGGAAAATAGAAGGAAGAATAAACTCCAAGCACCCAACGGGAAAAATGGAGAAGAAAAACAAGGGTGCTCCAACGGATGTTTTCCGTTGAGCTCAAATAAGTGTCCCGCCTCAAGTGGGACGGCGCTGTTGTGCAGAAATCCGCTGGTAGCTCAATCCTGGTAGCTGCTCACGCTGAGTTTGGAAGAATGACGTGACGCCTGCGTGAGCCAGTATATGCGCACGGCGGGTTGACTGTCTTTTGTTGCTTTCGAGTCTGGTCGGCGACTACTGCCTATGTTTCCTTTTACCTCTGTTTTTGGTCTTGGACGGCGAGTTTGGGGACACGTCTCTTTGCACAATCATTTGGGGGCGTGCACGTGCGTCCCGTCATCACTGCCGCTCGCACAACCACACACGGCCACCACCGGCATCGCTCCAACCGTCAAAACATCAGGCTTGGTCTTCGCAGGCGCCAGGTCTGCCGACGCGGGTGAGGTAACCAGCCTGGAAACTCCGCAAGGAGCCCAACACACGCACATACCCCATGCACGCACAACCCAGCCTGCAGTCACTTGTGCAGTCCCCATCGGAAAGACCCAAGTCCCAGCCGCGGGCCCTTCAATTTTGCATTTGTTTGACTTCCCCACTGCTCCCGCCGCTAGCAGGCTCGCTTCAGGGTGTGACTGGCTGTACCACAAGCCCCCAGCTGCCGTCGTTTCCGCCTGGCTCCCTATCCCCCGCCTGCCGTCCCGGTCTTTCTGGTTGGGGTCAGAGAAGCCTGTCGGCCGTGATAAGGGCACCACGGTTGCCAATCAAAATTTCCATCCCCTCCTGGTCCCAGGGCGTCCTGCGCTCTGTGGTCGTCGCTCCAAGACTAGACGTGCCTAGCCCACACGGGCAGCGTCCTCGCTCTAGCATCGGACACCCCCGTCGCCGCGTCCCCGTCATTTCGCGCCCAAGAGACCAGGAGTTAAGAAAGAAAAAAAATAATAATAGAATACCTAGTAATAACGCCGCGAAATGACAACCACGGCCTCGGGCAGCGTCGTCGAGCCACTGCATCCCGCCTCGCCAGGAGAGCAAGCCCACGCGCACCAGTCTGTCTCAAGATCTCAGTCGTCTCGCGCTGCCCGACCTTTGCCAGCCCAACAAGCACATCGGGCCGCATCCCATTCGCATTCGCACCAGCACTCGCCCAGCATGTCCAGCCGTCCTTCGTCGTCTACCCGTCCCGTGCAGGACGTTCTGCCACAGCACGATTACGAAACAACGAATGTCGCTCAGAAGCGGAGCTCAAGCAACGATCGCCACCAGCCGCCGTCGGCGAGGGCCGACTCGGGCTCCAGACATCACCACCGCACCCCCAGCCAGCGGTCCGCCGCGAACGGCACGGCCGATATGCCTCCTCCTCCTCCCTCAAACCACGCGTCTTCCGACCAAAGGGCTCGCAAGCCGCGCACAACCATCCCCGCCCAATCTGGCAAATGGAGCCTGGGCAAGACAATCGGGGCCGGCAGCATGGGCAAAGTTAAGCTCGCTCGGAAGGAGGACGGTTCTGAACAGGTGTGTGCGACCTCCGGCTGTCTTGATTGCGCCATTCTGGCGTTGCTTGCTGCAGACCCTCGTCCGGCTTCTCTTGTGCCTTGCTGACACCTCGCCGTCGTCCAACAACCAGGTCGCATGCAAGATCATTCCCAGGGTGACCCCTGACGATGGCCACACCCCTCGTGCAGAGAGAGAAAGGGCGGATCTGTCCAAGGAAGTCAGGACTGCCCGAGAGGCCGCGATAGTAACGCTCCTGAGCCATCCTCATATTTGCGGCCTGCGCGATGTTGTACGAACCAACTACCACTGGTACATGCTCTTCGAATACGTCAACGGCGGCCAGATGCTCGACTACATCATCTCGCACGGCAAGCTCAAGGAGAAACAGGCGAGGAAGTTCAGCAGACAGATTGCAAGCGCTCTTGACTACTGTCATCGCAACAGCATCGTCCATCGGGACCTCAAGATCGAGAATATCCTCATCAGCAAGACGGGCGACATCAAGATTATCGACTTTGGTCTTAGCAACCTCTTTGCCCCGCGGAACCATCTCAAAACCTTCTGCGGCAGTCTATATTTTGCCGCCCCCGAGCTCCTGCAGGCGCGACCGTACCAGGGCCCCGAAGTCGATGTCTGGAGCTTCGGGATTGTGCTGTACGTCCTGGTGTGTGGCAAGGTGCCGTTCGACGACCAGAATATGCCCGCCCTTCACGCCAAAATCAAGAAGGGAGTCGTCGACTATCCCAACTGGCTTTCCACCGGTAAGCTTCCCATGGCCTTATATACCGCCTAGAATCACAGCGGGGTGACAGGCTCGAAAGGAGCGAGAGGTTGAGTTATGCTGACTTTTCCCTCACCGAGGCTATAGAGTGTAGACACCTCCTCTCTAGGATGCTCGTCACGGACCCGAAACAACGCGCCACAATGGCCGAGGTCATGGCACACCCTTGGATGGTCAAGGGCTACAGCGGCCCGCCCGAGAACTACTTACCGCACAGGGAGCCGCTCACGCTCCCCCTAGACCAAGAAGTTGTCAATGGAATGACAGGTTTCAGCTTCGGACCGCCAGAGGTGATCAAGGCCCAGCTTACACGCATCATCGAGTCCGAGGACTACCAGCGTTCCGTAAGGCTGCTCGCACGGGAGAAGGAGACGCAACAGCCTCCCCGAGAGCAGGAGAAGAAGCGTGGGTTTGGCTTCTACAGGCGACGGAACTCATTCAGTAGTAAGGATACTCTGACCACGCCAAGCTCCGAGGGTCTGCAACTCGGCAACGACCCGCTCAACGCTTTCAACCCGCTCGTGTCGGTATACTATTTGGTCCGGGAGAAGCAAGAACGCGACAGCCTCGATCGACGGGCCGTGGCTAGTTCTGTTCCCAAGAAGGACCAGGTCCCGGAGATAGCACCGCCTCAGGAGGCCCACACCAACTCCTCAGCCTATGAGATGCCCGGCGAGAAGGCGACCGGTGGACGCACTCGGCCGCGAGCCCGGACACACGGCGAAGAAGACGCCCCCGAGGCCCTCAAGGCTGTTCAGCCCTCGCCCACGACGGCCGCTCCTCCCGAGCCGCGGCTTGAGCCACCCAAGAAGGAAAGCACCGCCGCCGGGCTGCTGCGCCGCTTCAGCACCAGGAGAAAGAAGGACTACGAACGGCCCGAGAAGGACCGCTCGCACCCTCCTGTCGTCCAGGTTCACTCGCCGTCTGAATCGCCATCTATGTCAAACATGCGAAAGAGCTTTAGTATCAGGCGCGGACGGCGTGAGCGTGAGGATCATGCGTCGGACTCGCAAACACTCCGGGCTGGCAGCAGCCAACCACAGCACAGCGACCTCCTCAGTCCTCCCCTGTCCGCCGGTGCGAATACTACCGCGTTCAGGAAGGGACTGGGCCGGTCTGCTAGCGTGAACTCTGGCGAGTTTGGTCGGAGGCGGGCGATGGGATCCAGAGCCAAGGACCCTCCGCCGACCAGTGGCTCGGATCACTCGACGATACACGAAAAGCCGCATGCGGAGCAGCAGACCAAGCAGCCTCAGGCCTCGGGGCAACAGAGCAGCATGGCGATGCGAGCCAAGTCGCTGGGGCATGCCCGGCGCGAGAGCATCCAGGCCAGGCGGCAGCGACGCGAGGCGGAACGAGGCCGGGAAGCCAACGTTCCGGAGGAGACCGACGCAGAGATGAACGGAGCCGGCGACGGCGCATCAGAAGAGCGCGTCACCGACTTTGACCTGGACAAGCCTGTGTACCTCAAAGGTCTGTTCAGCGTGTCGACGACGTCGGGCAAGCCAGTGCGCGAGATCCGGAGCGAGGTCAAGAGGGTGCTGCGGCAACTGGGCGTCGACTACACAGAGATCAAGGGCGGCTTCAATTGCCGGCATTCCCCCAGCATCGATCTCGAGAAGGTGTCGACGGATGGGCCGACCAGTCCGGCGGCGCAGACACCTGGCGGCACGCATAGAAGGCGGTTCAGCTTCGGCCTGCGTGGGAGCGACAACAGAGATGACGTGCGGGATGCCCTGGAGAGGGCTCCGCCAACGCTGCGGACGCCGGGCAGGGGTGGCCACGGCAGCCACCAGCGCAGCGACTCGAGCTCCGAGATATCCGACGATAGCGAGGCGGTACGGGCGGACAATGGCGAGTCGTCGTCGCGTAGGATGGTGCCGCCGGCGGCAGGTGAGACGAGGACACACGTGCGCAGCGATATGGGCGGGAGCCTGGTGCTTGAGTTCGAGATCTTCATCGTCAAGGTGCCGATGATCTCGCTCCACGGGATCCAGTTCAAGAGGCTGAGCGGGAACACTTGGCCGTACAAGAACATGGCGGACCAGATCCTCAAGGAGCTAAAGCTGTAGTGTCTAACACTCTTGTCGTGTTTTTCGTCTGTCTCAACTCTTGCTGTCTTCACCTGGTCTCCTATGTCTCGCATCGCTCCATTGCCACCTCACAGCATCTGCACCATTGGCTTCATCATTCTCAACGTCTTCAGCCCCAGACCATATACGTCCAGTCTTGCCGGCTTTCTTTGTTGGATTACATCTTGTCTTATTCCATATCTTCTGTCTTTCTTGTCGGTTGACTCGTAAATGGTGTTTGGTTTCCCGACCTTGTCACGGCCACAGCCGGCAGGGGGCAGAAGGGCTGGGGCTAACCCCCAGCAGTGCGCCTTTACCCTGCAGTCACAAAGACCATGGGTCACATGATCAAGGCCAGGCCACAGTCACGTGCGAAAAAATAATCTGTGATTTTTCCTGAGATTATAAATCAAGGGCGGAGTGATCTGTGATCTTGTCACAGATCACAGATCACGGAATAAGGTATGTAACGGTGTTATTAGGAAAGGTGCCTAGATCGCAAGTACAAGAAGGAAAGCTTTCTTCCACCCTAGGATAGTTTTTGATTGAAATTTTGGCATTAATCAATCTAAATTTGCTCCAAGGTATTCCTTTAGGCAAATAATTAAGACCAACTATTTTACCAAACCCTCCTGATCATGTATAAGGCAACCTTGCGCCCAGTACTGCTTAATACCTCTCCTAGGTGCCCTACCCTAAGAGCAGAAGGCCTATTTGTAACAGACCTTTTGAAGTTCCATAAAGCTGTATATTTGATTCGTTGAAGCTTGCGCGGCTGGCCGTCGTGCCAGGAACCGTCATCCCCTAATCGATACGACGTGTCTGCGTGCCTCTCCTATCTGGCTCTCTCTCCCTACATCCCTCGTCGCCGCCATAAGCTTCTGGGTGTCCTGTCTTTTGTCACTAATTCTTTTATTTCCCCGCTCATAATTCTCTTCTTTTGCAGGTCGACTACACAATGCGTGCTCGCAATGGATAAAACACACGAGAACGCATAACCTATAATATTTCCTCTTTTTCTTCGACGCGGTGGAGGGGACTGTTTAGGATGTCGGTATGTAACTTTTCAAATCCGAGCGCCAGTTCATGAGGAGCAATAGCAACATCCATCACGTCACAATGGAGACGGTGTAGTGTCGTCATGCAGAAATGCCAAGAGGGGAGCATAGCCGTATGTTAGCAGAATATCGACACCGTCTGAGGTTATTGACTGAGCTTTCGTGGGCCGTTCTAACCCCATTTTAAAACAGATGGTGGGGTTTTGATTGATACTTGATGTTCTGGCTCGAGCAGTCTAGAGCTACTCCCCACTCACTTTAGAGATCATGTGCTACCGTTCCCCGCAGAAGTTTGGGGATCTTTCCCCCAATCAAGGCCACGAGATTGGGATGCGCCCCAGATCCCACGGAGCCGCAAAGAACGGCCTGGAGCTGCACGAGTGGCGACACCGGCATGGCATGTGGGGGTCAGCTCCGAGGTCAGGTCCATCCGGGCGACCGCTACGCGCAGGCACAGTGAGTTCGGGCTGTGCTGGATCGATTGACCGTCACAAGTGTTTTTGTGTGTCTCTCTTTCTTGTTCTCCCCTTACTCTCTGTCCCCGACGCGCGACACGCACAACACTACCTAGATGCTGCTTACTACCTAGGTATGTAGGTAGTACTGTTCCGTCGAGCGGATCCCTCCGGAACAATCTCATTGCGGTCCACCAGGCTTTGTGTGACGAAAAAAAAAAAAAAAAAAAATCACAACCCGTTTCCCTGTCTGGCCACCCCTTTTTCTCGTATTCCAACGAAGCTCCCCATGTCCTCCTCCTTTTCGCTCCGTCCGCTTGCATCGTAGCCAGGTGCTGTTCCACTCTCCTCCTGCTCCCCCTTCCAGTCCGCAGGAACAGCGGCAGCAACACAACTCATGCCTCTCCGCACTGCGTTTATCCGCACACCCACCCACACTTGCGCACACGCCCACGCCCACGCCTCCGGATATCGGCAACAGGGGCAGACACCACCGCCCCGCAGCTTATCCCGAGTGTCCATCCAGCCGCCTGGGATAAGTGGTAGTCCTCGTCCGGCCGTTTGCTGAAGCCAGCACGGCAGGGTCTCCTTCTCCTGCACCAAACCAGCATGCCGAGTCTCGAATGATAATAATAATAATAATACCCCGCCCTAGTAGCAGAATCTTAATACGCTACCTCAAGTCCCGTTCGCGCTCGTTTTGCACCGTTCGCGGCAGTGGTCGCAGCAGCAGCAGCACAGCCTCTTGCTCCTTCTCTCCTCACCTCTTTTGGGTAATCCGAACCACACCATCACCGTCACTGCCACACTTCTTTAGCATCCCTGCTGCTTCCTCCTCTGCCTCCACGTCTACCTCTACCGTATACTCTTCACGTTTCTCATTCTCTTCCCCCATTATGACCTCCTCCGTCGCACTTCCGGTAGCTGCGCCCCAAGCGAGTGCTGATGGGGAGGCCAAGCGCGCCCGTATAGTAGAGCCCGAGGTCACTCAGACTGTCGTGCTGAAGGACGCCGCTGCCGGCGCTGTCTCAGGGATAGATGTCGCCCAAGTTGAGAATCCTGCAGTGGCCCAGCATATCGAGAATGTTGCGCAGCCCGTGGCCCAAGAGACGGAAGATGAGGTCTTCCTCGGCAGCATAGACCAGGGGACGACCTCGTCGCGCTTCATCATATTCAACCGCCAGGGCGAGCCGGTCGAGGGCCACCAGATTGAGTTCGAGAACCTATACCCGGATTCCGGATGGCACGAGCACGACCCGCTGGAGCTGCTCTCGTCGGTCGAGGAGTGCATCGAACAGGCGATGCGCAAGTTCTCAGCCTCGCGGCCGGGCGCCTTGGTGCGCGCGGTCGGCATCACGAACCAGCGCGAAACGACCGTCGTCTGGGATTCTGTCACGGGCGAGCCGCTGTACAACGCCGTGGTGTGGCCTGACACGCGGACGGGCGGGCTCGTGCGAGAGCTGCGGGCTCGCGAAGGCAGCGCGGACCTGCTACAGCTGTGCGGCCTGCCGCTGTCGACGTACCCCAGCTCCGTCAAGCTGCTGTGGCTGCTGCGCAACGTCGAGGCCGTCGGCCGCGCGTACGGGGAGGGCCGCCTCGCCTTTGGCACCGTCGACTCGTGGCTCATCTACCGGCTGAACGGCGGTGCAAAACCTCCTGGGGGTAGGGAACCCGTCCACGTCACGGACGGGACCAACGCGAGCCGCACCATGTTCATGAACCTGCGGGACATGAGCTACGACAACAAGCTGCTCGGGTTCTTCGGCATCGACCGGACCAAGGTGCAGCTGCCCCGGATCGTGTCTTCGGCGCACGCCACGGCGTTTGGCCAGATCGCCACGGGCCCCCTGGCTGGCGTGCGCATCGCGGGCTGTCTGGGCGACCAGAGCAGCGCCGTCGTGGGGCAGTGCGCCTTCGAGCCGGGTCAGGCAAAGAACACGTACGGCACCGGCTGCTTTCTGCTGTACAACGTAGGGCCGGAACCAGTCATATCAAAGTCCGGGCTCCTGGCCACTGTGGCTTTCGACTTTGGGCCGGAGCTGGGCGGGCGCGCGTACGCGCTCGAGGGTAGCATCGCGGTCGCCGGTAGCGGTGTCAAGTTCCTGCAGGGGAACCTGGGCTTCGCAAAAGAGTCGGCCGAGATCACGGCGCTGGCCGAGGGTGTCAAGGATAACGGTGGCGTCGTGTTCGTGACGGCCTTTAGCGGGCTGTTTGCACCCTACTGGATCGACGATGCCAAGGGGACATTATGTGAGTTTGAGTTCCGAGTTTTCTTTTTTATTACATATCTCTCAACCCTCGTAAACAACTCTCTTGTTTTTCGATTTGCCTCGAGATGGCTGACATGTTCCACTCTACAACGCAAAAAAGTCGGCATCACACAACACACGCAAAAAGGTCACATCGCCCGGGCGACGCTCGAGGCGACGTGCTTCCAGACCAAGGCCATCCTGGACGCCATGGAGCGCGACAGCGGGCACAGGCTCGAGTCCCTGGCCGTGGACGGCGGCCTTTCCAATTCAGACCTGTGCATGCAGACGCAGGCGGACGTCAGCGGGATATCAGTCGACCGGCCGGCGATGCGGGAGACAACGGCGCTGGGTGCGGCCATCGCCGCGGGGCTCGCGACCGGGGTCTGGCGCGGGCTCGGGGAGCTCGCCGAGGTCGGGCGCAAGAACAGGACGCTGTTCGAGCCCAGCAGGGCCAAGGGCGACCGCGCCCGTTTCGACCGCATGTTTGCAAAATGGGAGCAGGCTGTTGAGATGAGCAGGGGGTGGGTTAGGGAGGAGCAGAAGGCGGGTGATGAGGAGGAGGGCGATGAATAGCGCTAGCTACGGATAAGCTTGAAAAGCATAATAGTGCCTACCAAGGCACCATGGTCGATTGTGTGGCGAGGCTGACAGCATATCTCCGCGATACGTAAACCCCACCACAAAACCCCCCCTGCCACGGCAGCACCATGCATGAACATGTTCCCGAAAGCCTCGTGACACCAGGAAGCCGCGGTTTGCGGCTGGGGGCTGGAGGCGCCGCTGGGGCAGCTGGGGAGGACCCCGGATTCCGCAAACAAGTGGTCGTCAGCAGCGCCCCGCGTTGGGAAGCGTTTTTCGGCGAGACGCGTCACGGCTTTCTCCGGGATGGGCAGTCTCAGGGTTTTTCTGTTTCACGCGTCATGTGATTGATGGTGCTTTCCCGGTCTCCTAGGTAGGCGGTCCAGAGACGGGCAGAGAAACATGCCACACACAAGCGGGCCAGCCTCGTATATCGGAAACATGATAGAAAGGCCAGACGCCCGGATGTTTGGATGTTTATTTGGGATCGTCGTCCGCCCTCGCGCGGAGGCCGCAATCGGGGCACGTGGGGGAACGCACAAACCCCCCACTACGTTGCGTCATCCAGGGTCCCTCCCTCCCCAGGGTTTTCCCCGCCGCCCGCCCGCCCCCAGCCGGCACTGTTTTGGCCGGCAACGCTGCGCCTCAACTTGCCAGCCACGGGGTGGTAGGCTTTGATCCTCGCGTCTTACGGTCTGTATTTTGTTTTTGCTTTCTGTGCTTATTCCTTGATCGTTCTCTTACGCGCACGGATACCTGGGTAGACTCAAATGAGTGGCTCACTCAGCCTAGGGCAGCCCGCCAGGATCCCATTGTTGCCTGCTCGCCGGCCCCTCCCCTGCATGCGTTAACAAAGGCAACAATACTTTTTTTCGCCTCCCGCCACTTGTGCAGTTGCCTACCTATCTAGTTGAAAAAAAAAAAAAAAGACGAGACGACTAGAGATGCACAAGGAAACCCTTCCAGGCAAAAGGCTTAAGAACGGAAATCTGCATTGAATCGAGAGCTAAACGCTCCACCGACCGCCGCCCACTCCGCACTTTGCAGCAGGCAGTCCCCCTCCCCCGCCCGCCCTCTCCGGCGGCTGTCGTTATTAGTCATTCCGGCTTCTGTCGACTGACAGTGCTAAACCTTGCTCCATCCATTTGGGCAGAGAACCTTGCTTGCGGCCAGCCTTTCCTTCCCCTTTTTCCCTCTTCTCTTTCTTTTTTCTTCTCTTCTTTTTTTTCTTTTTTTTCTTTTTTTTTTCTTACTTGTTCCTCAGACCTCCAGTCTTCGATTGAAAGGCTCGCCGCTTTGCTTTGATCTGTTTCCGGCGGAACAGACCAAATTGACCAAACCCCCGCCGCCGTCCTATTATTTCTTCAGTGCGTGTCGGCTCGCTTCTTGTTGTCTCTTCCTAGCTGAGGCATTTCGCTGTGTGCGACACTCATTTTTTGGGACCTTATCGGTCTGTACTAAGGTTGTTCTTGGCATTTGGCTATTTTCTGCCGGCAGACGGACGCCTCGCAAGAAACCTTGGCTCGGCGCATTCGCTTGCTGCTGACCCTTACCGAAAACTCGACGCCGCGCTTCCTTCCGCGTTACGACAACCGCCCAATTGACACGCGCATACGGTGCAATCACCTGCAGCTGTCCCTAAATCCGTACCTGCAAAGTACCTACCTCGGCAACTAGTACCTACAACTACCTGACCTCCCACACACTCAACCACCAACTACGTCAGATACGCGCATTTTTTTTCTTTTTCTCCAACTTCGGCCGGCGCACCGGGCCCGCAAACATCACCATCACCACCATCATGGCTTCGACTACGCAACCCCCGTTTCCCACCACCACGACGCCGACTTACCAGTTCCCGACCGACAAGCTTCGGCTTCGCCAGACTCAGCATGGCAAGACCCCGCTTGTGCTGGTGAGTTTGGGCGTTTTCTTTTCCGCGATTCCACCGTCATCTATTGGCGGTCCATTCTGGATTTCTGGGCAGAACCCGTTGTTACTGGGAGGAGGGTCCCGCTGCCACCCCCGCTGGCCCGAAACCGGAGCAACAGTCTCGCGAGGCTGCTGGACGTGGCCGACGCGAAATCGATTGCTAGCGCCGTCTCCCAGTGTTCAATCAAGACTATCAGCATCTCTTTCGTTCTGATGGCGCGGAACGCTAACAGGCTCTGCTTTTCCTTGTCCGCAGGTGGCCTGCGGGTCCTTCTCGGTTCGTTCTTGTGCCTTTCCGGCCGCTCAACGGCAAGGAGGTCCGCGCGGGAAAACGGCCATGTTGCCGCCAAGGCGCGAGCTATAAGCTATTGGTAGCCTCATATAGCCTTGTACTAACTTGTGCTCTGGCAGCCCATCACCTACCTGCACTTGAGAATGTATGTGGCATCCAACACCCCAACTTTTTTTTTTTTTTCTTTTTTTTTTTTTTTTCATCGCTTGTGTACAGTGCGAACGTGCTAACTCGCCCCGCTCGCAGGTTCGAGATGGCCCGTATGTGATGCCTCACTCCCGTCTGCACATGTTTCTTTGCTGAAGCTTTGGCTGACAAGCATGGACCAACAGGCGACTACTGCGGCATTAACACCAACTTTGAGGTTGTCGGCGGCTACATCAGGTATACCTCGTCCCACCCAGCCAAGTCTGCCCTGGTAACGCCCGCACTGGCGTGCTCCCGAATATGTTCAGCCGCGACGGTGGTTGCCAAGCCCCTCGTCGTGACGGTGCTAACACTTGTCCTTGCATAGTCCCGTGTCAGACGCCTACAAGAAGGCTGGCCTCGCACCAGCGCACCACCGCATTAACATGATCAAGCTGTCGCTGCAGTCGAGCTCATGGATCATGGTTGACGAGTTCGAGACGTCGGTCCGCAATCCTACCACGGGCGAGCCCGAGTACACGCCTACTGCCCAGGTGCTGGCCAAGCTCGACCACGAGATCAACGTGAGTGCGATCAGGACCCCGAGTCTCAGCAAAAGCGGGGTGACTGACTAACGTGACTTTTTCTGCAACAAGACTGTTCGAGGTGGCATCCAATCAGCCGAAGACCCCTCCGTCAGGAGACGCGCCAGGATCTGCCTGCTTGCTGGCGGGGACCTTATCCTGACCATGTCCACGCCGGGGCTCTGGGCCCCTCGGGATCTCGACGTTATTCTCGGCCACAACTTCGGCGCCTTCATCGTCGAGCGCTCCGGCACCGACACGGAGGAGGCGCTTGCCACGCTGCAAGAGTACCGAGAGAACATCTGGGTCATCCCGCAGGTCATCCAGAACGACATCAGCTCGACTAAAATTCGGCTATTCCTTAAGAAGAACCTAAGCATCAGGTATCTGATTCCAGACGCCGTCGTAAGGTACATTGAGGAAAACGATCTGTTCAACGGCGAAATATCCTCAAAGAACGAGGATGCCACCCCGGCTGCTTCCTCCTCAGCTGGCCCGTCGTCCACCTCTACACCAACCCAGTCAAAGGAGGCCGATCCTTGAGCCTGTTTTTGACAGCTTCTTTTGTTCCTTGTTCACCTTTGCATTTTCTTGGACATCTTCTACCCCGGGGGCAACCCTGGCGAGAACCTGACGTTTGCGGGATGAATCCGTGGTCGCCCAGGGGAAGCCTATTTCATTTTTACTACTAGAGGGTCTGCTACCTGGGCGTGGCTCCCGGCGTCATGACATTGTGCACGGAATCTGGTACCCTTTTTTTATTTGGCCATTGGCTTCTACATAGCGACCCAGAAGGTCGGTCGAGCGGCACTCCGTTTCATGTTGATATTTTTTTGGTTTACCTACCTGTCTTTACGGTATAAGGCAGTGAAAATTGGGCTAGCGGTTGCTGCCTCGAGTTTTCGTCATGACCTTGTTCGAAATCTGGTTCATCTGGCGGCTTGATTTTGCCGTGGAATCGAACGGAGCCGGCCGCATCGCTTTGAGCGGTCCTTCAACATTCATAGGCAGCTTTTCGTCATGATGTTCGAGTGGACGCCACGTGGTAATGCGTGCGTCGATCATGGCGGGAATCGACTCCGGGCGTTAGGCTAGATGTTCCGTCGTTGGAACGGTCCGACGTTGCACGACATGGAGCCCGTCTTGGCGAACGGGTGAGGCTACACCAGAACGTCACTCTAGGACCGCCCGGGCAGAATGGTTCCTGTCACAAGAGCCAAGAGGTCTTGGATCTTAAAGTCATTAATGCTACGGCAGATCATGACGACATGTTTCGGGTGTGTGAATTCTATTCGTGAGTGATTGTCTGGGAAACGTAAAACAATATGGTAGAGGCCGCAAAAAAAAAAAAAAAAAAAAAAAAAAATTGTAAATTAAATTAAATAAATAAATCCAGCTATAATATCTTTACGGTTCCCGACTCGATGGCGGCTCTTCGCTCCTGTCCCGCATCTCGGGATCCGAAGGCTCTTCGCTCTCAAGCAGCGGCAAGCTGCCGTCCTTTGGCACCCAGGGTATCTCGCCGTCCTCGTCGACGACCCACCCGACGATCCCCCTTGTTTCGAGTGTTGCCCGCTGCATCATGAACAGATGCCCCAGCTTCCACTCCTCCTGTTGATCCTCTCGGCCCATCCGAAGCCTCCGCTGCAGCCAAAAGATGGCGTTTGGGATGCAAAGGAGGTTGGTGGCAATGATTCCGATCCCGACCCCCAGGACTGCCACGTAAGAGACGAAGGCGAAGTTGGTGTGCCGCAGGTTTCGCGTCCGCGCCCGGTAGCAGATGTCCCGGCTGCCTCTGCGGACGGAGGCGCCCGCGTAGGTCGCATCGGGAGTGCGGCTGAAGTCGTCCGTGAGCGGCGAGAGAAAGTCGCGAAGCGGGGCGGCGCCGCCGCCGCCATCGAGGCTGGGCACCGAAATGTCCGGCGGCGCCGCCTGTGCGGAAGCGAGCAGCTGCATCGCCGCCAGCGTCGTGTTGAACATGCTGGACACCTCCACCCGCCACTGGTCCGGCGGGAGACCGTTCTAGTTGAAGACCTTGATGCTTCCGTAACCGCCATACAAAAGGTCGGAGGCGCGTGGCGTGAGGGACCCGTAAGTGACAAGTGGTCCAAAGGCGCCGTAATTGGCCTCGCCAAGCAGATCGACCGCGGCCCGCTGCCGCGCATTAAGCCCTACGGCCCAGTTTGGATACCCAAAGGGCAGTCCGGCCGGGCTGGTGCAGGCTGTCAAGTTGCAGAGCTGATACTTTTCGGTACAAGCCACTGCGGCGCATGTCTGGTCGGACATGAAGTAACCATCCCCCTGGCGCCCAGCACCGGTGAGGTCGGTTTTGCTCGTCGAGCGGAACCAAGGGTCCGAAATGGGCACGCTGTACTTTGCGTCGTTTCGAAGGGTGAGCAGTGTAACGTCCGCATCGGGGACTGTTAGTTCGGGAATGGGATACCACCCTGCACTTGTTATGTTTCCCCTGCGTGCTGCGGCAGTTGACCTTACGGCTCTTTTAAAGCTATATGTAGCTGTCTGTTAGTTTTTCTTCTTTTTTTTTTCTTCGAAACCGTATTTCTCCAGGCCCAAGGGGCGATCTTACGATAGCTGATAAGGTATAAAGGGTGACCCCCTCAGTGCCCCTGTCCTCTGGAACATACTGCGTTCTGTTGCTTACTACCCATGTGTGGGGAAGCTTCCCGATGGGTCTTAGCTTGAAGATCTTGTAAAAAGATCCAGCTGGAAGCTTCGCCTTATTTGTCGCTACACCGGGCCACATCGAAGCTGGTGGCTCCAGGTCCCAGCCAGTGGAGTATTTCTCCGTCTGGATGGGTACGCACGCAGGTCGCCATCTTGCGGAACCGTATCCGATCCTCCAGCGGGCTGTTGATCCCAAGGTGTTGGTTGGAGTCGATAAACCCGGAATCCAACTGGAGGGCGTCTGACTGCGCACAGATGGCCTTCCCAAAGGGGCACGGAACAGTGGAAGTGGTGATGGGTATTGTGTTGGCGGGGAACCCGCCGCAAGCCCCCGTCTCCGGGCCGTTTGCTGCTTCTGGGCCGTAGCAGTTGACGCTGTATCGCTCAGCGCGGTCATAGAGCCATACACGAAAACTCCCTTTTGCAAAATCCTTATCGAATGAGGATCCGTCCGTCATGTTTATCCAGCCGCAATCTTGCCCTGACAAAAGAACGTCGCCGTCGACGAGCTGTATTTTGGACGAAAGCAGGGACGCCGCAGCGAGCAGAGCGACGAAGGAGGCGGCGACGGAGACCAGGGCTGCGGAACCGCCCACGACCCCACTGGAATGTCCCCTCCATACCCACGCCAGTTTGATAGACGTCCAGGCTGTTGCCGCTGCCGTCGTCGTATTCCGGAGGAGGGCCTGCCGTTGATGATAGACGCCGGATGGACGCTCCGGCGTGGACCGAACCTGATGGAGGACGAAACATATGATGGACCACAAATGCCCAAATGAAAAGCTCACAAACAGAGCCAGGAAAGCCGTGAGCATCGCCCCGACATCTTGGGGAACGGTTAGGATGATTGTGGATCCGGTGGCGCCTATTTTGATGGCCGTGTATATAGTGTTAGATTTCGCTTGTGCTGAGAGCGATGGAAGGGCGTACTATCGTAGTTCCTCCACACGCCCGTGTAAACAGGCCCTTGCGACATGATCCAGTCTTATTCGACCCCTGTGGTGCTTGGTCCTGAAATGAGGGGAAGTAATAAGGTGGATGAACAACCAGACAAACAGTTTGCAATAGCAAGGGGAAAAGACGGCAAAGAGGAAATGCTCAAAGGGCTGGTTGATGATGGAAGCGCTGAAGAGGAAATGCAGGTCGATCGTGAGGCTAGCGAGCCAAGTCGGGCAACTGAAGTTTGTTCCAAGGCAGCCTGACCAGAAGCGCCACCAAGCCACCTAACATGCACGCAGGCAGGAATCTGCCTGGCAGGCTCACAAATCCCTCGCTTTCGCTCTGAGAGGGCAGCGTGGCAGGGGCTGTCTTGTAGCCGCCGTGCTCGATAAGGACCTGTTGATCAACGGGATTTGTGTAGCATCTAACAACACTAAAGATGGAAACGAGGTCCCCAACCCTTTCTCTCTGTTTCACACACTGAGCCCTCGTTACGGAGTGGGCTTCCGGCCCGCGCAACACACTTGGGCCTGTGGGAGAGCGCCGAGGGTAGGAGATGGGAGCGCAAATCTGCATAGGAAAAAGGACCTCAAAAAAAATTCTATTCCTGATAAATATACGTGACCGGCCGAGAGGCAAAGATCTACAAGCAAAAAAGCCCAACGGCACTTACAGTAAAGGGACACGTAAGACGACCAGCACAGCGGGCTTCAGCCGCATTATCTCGAAAAACATGCAGAATCGGTCCAAAACTTCGGAGACGACCGCAGGCAGACCTTTTCTCATTGGCGGAGCATGGCTTGAAATGTGGGATGGGTCGGACTCCCCGCCTGCGGCGCTTGCGCCTGTTCCGGGTTTTGGACTTCTCCGCGGTTACGGCTGCCGCCAATCGCCTCTGGGCGAGAGTACAGGGACTGCGTCAGCCCAGGCGCTAGTGGTCGAAGTCGGCGACTGTGGGAGTGGCTGGTTTCCGGGCGTGTCGACGTTGTACTTTTCCATCACGGCCCACGGCGCCCGTTTTTGTGTTGGTTGATAGTGGGGTGCACCACCTTGAGTTACAGTATAACACCAACTTTCCAGGCGCAGCGGCGTGGTAGCCTCGTCACGGTCGTTGGCCCGTGCACCAATTAACCGTACTAGAAACCTGCAGTTGACTGGATCTGGCGACTTCTGGTTCCGGGCGGCGGGGACGGAGTTGCTAACGTCGAAAATCAACGCCCTCCCCCGACAAGGCCCTCGGCGGCCGTGGGACCGAACTAGAGGTACTTATACAAACCTGCTACAAGGTCCCATAGAGTATGTCGAGCTGGACCGGCAGCTAAGGACTGGCACTCAATCCGGATTTGGGGGAAAAAGGTTTTTCATGGATGACTGGTATATAGCTACGGAAAAGACCCCCCCAAACAGAAAACGAGGCAGGACAAGGAAAAAAGAGACAGATATAAAAGAGCCGTTCTCAGGGTTCATTTTTCTTCTGGGTCCCCCTGGTTTTCTGTAGTAGGTTTAGAGAATCCCACCTCGTTGCCCGCTACTCATCCAGCCGATGCCCTCACTCAACCAGCTCGGGCAATGTCCCGCCCCATACAGCCCGTCCCCTCGCTCTGCGCTCCCAACATGAACTTTTCCAACTACCTGACCTGATAGACAGATGATAAACGCAAGAGAAACCCAAAGACAAAGGAAGAAAACAAAGGTTTCCGAGTATCCCACCCATCATTACGTCGTCTTCTTCCTCGCCTCGTCGTAATACGACTCCCCATTCTCCTCGTCGTCGCTGTCGGCGCCAATCACCATGCCGCCCGAGGAGGAGCTGCGGCCGAAACCGCTCTGGCGCCGGCGCATCTCGCCGCGCTCGCGCATGGCCTCGCGGATCTTGCGGCTGGCCTCGTCGAACCCTTCCTTGGAGTCGAGCGTGGTGAAGCCGCTGATGGGGAAGCCGGACATGGACCCGAGTCCGCCGGGCCCGCCGCCGGCGCTGCTGGTGCGGCTGCGACTCCGCGACGGCGGCCGCGTGGCAAAGATGCCCGCCCGGCCGATGTTGCTGAAGGACTCGTTGCGCGGTATCGCCCGGCTCGACTGCGTCGTGCGCCTCTGGATGCCTCCCGGGGGCGGCGTGGGCGGCTCCGACGCCCCGGCGCTCGCCGACGACTGCTCGCTGTCCCGGCGCTTCTTGGCCGCCGCGTACGGCGGCTCCCTCGGCGGCTTGGAAGGCGAGATGGGCGAGAGCGGCGAGAGCGGTGCGCCATCGGCCGCCTTGATCAGACGCGTCTGCTCAAAGTCGGGGAACATCTCCGGGCCTAGCGTGTTGATGAGGTGCGTTACCTCGGCACTGAGCTCGGCGCGCTGCTCCTGCAGCTTCTGCATGTTGTACTTGGACGTCGGCAGCATGCATAGCAGTAGCGGGCGGAGCGACTTGAAGATGTCCATACCGATCTCGCCGAACCGCAGGGCCGCAAAGGTGATGCCGATGAAGATGGGCCAGCTGATGGTCCAGACGGCCAGCGCCACCAGCCTCCAGTCGAGGTGGACGATGTTGGTGGGGATGAGGCTCCAGAAGCCATCGGTCGAGACCTTGTAGGCGACGAGGGTGCAGTACGAGTTGTAGAAGCAGGGCGCCACGCCCAGGGAGACGAGCAGCTTCCACGTGGCCATGACGTCGCGCCCCTGGATCTTGACGGAGGACGCGGCGAGCGCCTGCTCGGCCTTGCGGATGCTGATGACCTTTGCGATGACGAAGACGGGGAAGAAGAGGACGAGGCCCGGGAGGGTGGCGAAGAGCAGCACCGCCAGCTTTATGAGACGCGCCAGGAAGGTGCGCACCACGCGCGGCCACGACATGCGGATGACCTGGACCTGGTGGTCGCGCACGTTGAGGTAGCGCAGGGCCTTGTTGTACGTCTTGACCGACTCGAGCACACGGATGACGCGCTCGTCGTTCTTGTAGCGCTCGTAGGCCAGCGCGAGGCGCCGGTTGAGCTCCACCACGACGGGCAGCGGCAGCTTCTTGCCCGTAGGGTTATACAGGCGGCGGGCTGCCTGGATCAGCATGAGCGTGTCGTAGTCGGGCGTCGACACCGTCACGGCCGACAGCCCCTGATGGACCTGATCCAACAGGGTGCCGACGGCCTCGCGACGTTCCTTGCCCTTGTACTTCTCCACCAGCTCGAGCGGCACGTCGATGGCTGCGCCGAACTCGACGACGGCCCGCGAGCGGAACTTGTGCGCGTGGAAGTAGTTCATGCCCACGGGCACGATCTTGACGCCACACTCGGGGTTCTCGGCCATGGCGCCCAGCGCCATGATGGACACGCCCGGCTTGAGCGGCAGCAGCTCCGTGCGGTCGTGGCTGCCGCCCTCGGGGAAGATGCCCACGCAGCCGCCGGAGCGGAGCCGCGCAAAGACGGCCTCGAACACCTTGCTCTGGTCGATGTGCGGCGCCGTCTTGAACTTGGTGCCCTGGTAGTCGGCCGCGCAGCCTCTGTGCTCCTTGTTGGTGAAGTTTCCATCCTCGTCAATGTCGTCGCGGCCGGTGAGCTGCTGCATGGGCAACCTCCCCTTGAGCGGGCGGCGGATCCGGAGCTCCTCCGGGCCGACGATCTGGGCGATGTCCACGTTGGATCCGGACTGGCCCTTGACCGACGGCAGAAAGAGCCCGCCGCCGACCTCGGCCTCCTTGTCGAAGTGGGTGCCGTAGCCGCGCACGAGGGTCGGGTCGCCGATGGGGTCCGGCAGGTAGATAGTGCCGCTCGCGGGCTTGGCCAAATCCTGGGCGCGGCCGACGGGCACGGCGCCGACCTGGCGCGAGGCCCAGCCGATGAAGCCGTGGACCGACTTCTGGGCAATGAGGAGGGACACGCGACGTGCGGCCTCGCGCTTGAGGGTTCTTTGTAGGATGAGGGCGTCGACGAACTGTGTTTCCGCAAGGCGCATTAGAATTCGTATTGCTACCTAGGCAATGCAAGGACACACAAGGTAGCTGTTGGAACTGACCTGGTTGGCGTGGGGAGCGGCGACAAAGAGCACGGGGCCGTTGCGCGGGATCTTCCAGGAACTGCGTGGATGTATCTCGCGGAAGAAGAGGTCGGCGGTGATGGACATGACCCAGAGGAAGGTGTCGTACTTCCAGTCGACCATGGGGTACAACTCCTTCGGCTTCTTGCCCTTGTCAGCCTGCTGCACCGACGCGCCGGCGCCGGCGCCGGCCTGGCCGTTGGAAGCCATTGCGACAGCCGCCCTCTCTCTCTTTTGCTCGCGGTCTCGGTCTCGGCTGACGATAACGGGTCTCGTGTGCGTGTTTGCTAAACAGCTGGGAGCTCACGTCTCGACGCGAGCATGTGGGGAGGCGCGCGAGGCGGGTGCGGAGAGCCGGAGGAGGGTGAGCGCGCGAGAGGGTAGGTGGCCTGACAAGCCCCTTGAAGCGTAGAGGAGCAAAGTAGGTAACTAGACGTATGCCAAGCCAGCAGCAATGAGGCAGAGAAAACACAGTGGAGAGCACAAAGGAGGGTCTCGATAGCTGAGGGGCTAGCTAGGCTGCGATATGAAGGGCCTGGAGAATTCACACAGAGACTTGCTTGATGTTGCCGTGAGGTCCCAGAACGGAGAAAGTGTGACGGTAATCGGCGAATGAAGAGAGTAAAAGAGACTTCTTGGTTGCCAACAAGGGGCGCCGTGGATGGTTTGAAGACACAAGAAAAAAAAAAGTGCCACCACTCTTGAGATAGCAGTGTCAGTACATGGGTATTACCTGCGGCGTCAAGGTGGCTAAGTGGGGTAGCTCCCCTGAAGCACCCCGTCGGCCAGCCCGGCGTCGCCTCATAATGCCCCGGCGCAGGTACCTCGACGGTATCAGTTGCACTGAGCAAGCACGCCACTCTCGGGGCCAAATTCAATTCGGTTTAGAACAGGTTAACACTGGGTACCCTTGACCCACAAACAACCCCCCATTTCGTATCGCGCCATCATCAAAGGCGCAGCAGTTTGGATTCCATGTTCCAGTTCTTTCAGCCGTAATGGGCTTAGAGCATTGAAAGCGTGTGTGGTTGTTTCGTCAATAACAACCAACCACGTCCTTTTATTTCTCGTTCCTCTTAAACAACGCTGTCGTGCTTGGATTGACCGCACCATGACGCTATGGCTCCCTCGCGTCGACTAATGCTGTCCCGCCATGCGGGCTGACCGGCTGTCCTCGTGGCCACCCGCTCTGAAGAACGTTGGGTCGGCTTGGGGCTGGCTGGTTGGTTCATGCTGCCAAGCCGCCTGTCCTTTTCCTCCTGTCATCGTCGCCATTTACCTACCAGGGATTGGTGGTGTGGTGTTACAATGCACTAGAGCAGACAACAGGGAGAAGCGGGGGTCGTCACGGCCAATTGCTGCATATACTTCGCGGACTGCAGCCCGTATAAGCTTTCACAAACAAACCGTGTCCATCAGCTAGAGAGCCTGGGTTTCGTATTGCGTTATGGGGTATCGTGATGGCTACCATATATCCGTCCAATTAGCGCCGTCAGAATTGGATCAGCGTCGAGGCCGGTCGAAGCCTCCGCTGACCCTACCCCAGATTGATCCTCAGGGCGCCAGCCCGCCAGTAAAAGGGCCATTTCGTCCCTCAATGCGTCACGGTCTGGACCAATGGAGGGAGGAGCGGTGCCGCCCTAACACTTTTTCTTGATCCCTTGCTTATTCTTCTGTCGACCCCGCGCGATTCGACACGCCTGCAGCAACAACGTGAATGAGAAAATGTTGGGGGAGACGAGAACGGGATGGGCTGCTGTGCCATCAGGGTTTTGAGCCAGCGCGGACATGCGGCTCGGGGAGCGAGCCTATCGGTTGTGTCGGTAGACTTGTTTATCGTCTCCTCCACGTCATTCGACGTCATGTTAAGGACCGGCGCTCAGTCCGATGTCTATCTGCCTGGATATCTATGTCTCCGCAACTCTAGATAGCAGGACGCACTATCTCCCGAGCGTGCGTATCTTACATTCATAGCTCTCCCTATCTCCCGTCCGCGTGTTGAGTCCGAGCGACCCCTGCGCTCGGATTGCCGAATCGTACGCTCCCGGGAATTGCCGCTTTTCAGCCAGTCATGCATCACTTCTTGGCCCGACCCTTGCCTTTCGCCTTCCGCCTCTCCTCGGCCGTCGCCGGCACGCTGGCCGAGCCCGCCTCCAGCTCTCCAGCCTCGACCTTGCCCTCGTTCTCGAGCTCCCTCAATTTCTCCTGTCCCGAGATGAACATGGTCAGATCTCGGTTCATCTCCTCGAGCTCTGCCTTGTCGACTTTGAGCTGCTCCACCTCGCGCCTGAGCCCCTCGAGCTCGCCGTTGATGTGCCCTATCCGCTCCATCAGCCCCTCCCCAACTTTTTTCTCTTCTTGCAGCGTCCGGCCCAGCGACCGTGCTAGCTCCGCCGCTTTATCCGCCCGCCGCCGCTCGCGGTCTACATCTCGCTCGAGAGATGGGATGACCTCGCGCTCTAGCGCCGCATGCGCGGCCCGTACTTCGGACAGTTGCCGTAGAGCGTCCGAGGCGGCGCTGCCCGCTGCCTCGGCTGCCGCCCCAGCTTTGGCCGCCTTATCGGCCGCCTTGCTGACAAGCTCCTCGAAGTAGACACGCTGAGACTCGAGTTGGCTCGTTAGGAGATGTGTGTACTCGAGCCCGATGCGGTCGAGTTTGGCTCGAGGTACCACGTCCTCATCGTAGTTCTGATGCTGTCCCTCTGGACCTCCGTCCCACCCCTGGCCGTTGCCTTTACCTCTCTGCGGTGTGACGCCGTCGAAGTTGTTTCTGCTTCGCGGAGTCACGCCCACCGACCCCGCCGGCAGCTCCACCACCTTGCCCTCCCCCTTCTCGCGTATAAGCCGGTGCACCCACATGTCCCCTGCGTAGTCCCAGACGTGCTGTGTTTCCAGCTCGAGGCTGAAAGAATGTGCCGTCTCTTTCCAATGATCCTTGGCGTGTCCACCTCTGTACCGGCCGCATCCCACGTTGCCGCAGATGAGGCAGATCCACAGGTCCTCAGCCTCATCGCACACACGACATAGGTTGGACACGCCCGCCCCGAAAGGCTCTGGGTGCTGACCGCCACTGCTCGTGCCTGTCGCCGCTGCTGAGGACGATGACTGGTATGGTCCGTTATCGGTCGTGCTGCCAGCAGATCCGAGTAGAGAAGGGTTCGTGGCTCGGCAAACGGGGCACCCGGACCCCTTCCACGTCTGCAGACAGGTGCAGTGGAACACGTGTTGACAGAGTATGGTCATGAGACCTGTTGTATCGTCCATGCGCTCGAGGCAGACAGGGCAAGTGGGCAGCTCGACGAGGTCGGCGGTCGGCGGTGGGAAGGGCCGCAGCGAGTTTGAGACGGAGCCGGAAGGGTCCTGGAAGCGGGCCAGCGGCTGTTTCCTGGGCGTCTCGACGGTGATCGATTTGATAAACGTAACATGACAGATTTCCGCCTGTGTACGGTTGCGTAACGTTTGCGCATCAGTTTCAAAGTCGCTCCCCGGATCAAGCGATTCGGCCTGGACGGGCAGTGAATCTGGAAGACATACCTCGAGACTGTTGAAGACCTTGCCATCAAACTCGTTGCGCCACTCCCTCGCCCGCTCAGGGTCCCTGAACTTCAGGAGCACCATGTAGCGGTTCGTCCGGCTCGTCATTACCATGCGATAGTGGCTCACGTCGCCACGCCACGTCTCGCCCACGAACCCGACAAATTCGCTCGGAGACAGATAGCTTGGGACTGCGGGGACGCACAAGATGGTCCCATCGTCGTCTCCTGTGCCTGAGCACGTGGCTTTGCCGTCTTCGCCTGTAGCATGCGCGCCATCCACACCTCCGCCAGTCCCACCACCCTCCCTGTAAAGATGCACGATGCCCCAGCCAACTGCGGTGTTCTTGTTCTCGAGCGACGTGAACCGCGCTCTGGTCGCCTGTCCAGCGCCCCCAAGGGTCGGTCCGAGCGACGCTGCCGGAGTGATCAGTGACTCTCCCCCGCTGTCGCCTCCAGCCGGGGAAGCAGCCTGAGATGCGGCCGCGCCGCTTTTGGGCGGCAGGGCCTCAGTCATATCGAAGCTCTCGATGTTCACCTTGCCGAAGCGCCAGTCTCGAGCCGCCGTCTTGGGCCCGAGGCCAGCGTCGAACCCGGGAGGAGGGAAGCTCGAAGATCTGGCCCGCCACTGTAGTGGCCGTTCCTGTTGCCGCTGTTGATCCCCAGCGCCCGCCGCCGCGTGATGGATGGTTCCAGAAAGCGAGAGGTTCGGAGGTACGCTCGGTCGCGATGTGCCGCAATCAACCACCCGTGAACCCGACAGCGCCGCCGCCTGCTGAGTCGAGGAAATGTGACGCCGATCTTCGGGTGGGATGTAATCTTCGACGGCGGATTCCCGCGTGTGCTGACGAGGTCTGACTCCGCCCCAGACCGCCGACGCGGCCGATTTTGCGATCGCTCGGCTGCGAGGGTGGGAAGGGAGGTTGCTGAAGAGTGCGGCGCCGTCGGCAGGGATCCAGATGTTGCGGTCGGCGTCGTCGCTCGCCCCTCCCGGTGGCGAAGGAGCTTCGGGGTCTGGGGACGGGTAGAGCTCGAACTTAAGATGGTAGTGGTACGAATTCATACCCCTTGTGTGTCGCGACAGGCAGGTGCTCTTCGTGTCGGCTGTTGTTTTGCTGAGAATGTACAGTCAAGAATGGGCCTGGCCTCATTGCCCGTACGGCGTTAGTGAGGCTGGGGCAGAATTAGAACCGCGATTCCTGGCGACCAAGGCGGCAAGAGCAGTGCCCCCACGTGCTGGAGAGAGCTCCTGGACTTGGGGACCGAGTATACAGGCCATCCGGTCGGGCATGATCTTGCCAACTTGGATCACGTCGTTGCACAACAACGACAAGAGGGAGAGGGGTTATGGAAGAAGACAAAAAAAAGATGTAACAAAGAAATGAACGTGCGCAGGGGCAAGCTAGGTACCCCACCACGTTCGCCAAATACTGCTTGGAAGTCACCAAGTCGAAGCAAAAGATGCTGGAAAGGGGAACAGAAAGTAGGAGAGAAAAAGAATATAGACAAGGAAGCGATTTACGACTTCAATCAGCGTTGTTGCATTTGCAGATTACTACCTATTTGACTGCACTCCCACGATATTTGGGCTCGGTCCAAGCTCCGCTGTCAGTGATGTCACGCGTCTGCAGCAATCCCACGTTTACGACTCCGCAGACGGCAATGCAAGCAGCGCTGATTGATTCTCCTACCGAGGCTATTGAACCCCAAAATGAAGAGAAACCCGACGAGCCAACTGGCGGGGTCATTCACATGTGCATGATAAAGATACACCGCAGACTTCACTCCGGAGTCTATTCGTGATGGCTTCAGTACCATGTGATGCCACAGGCATCAGGACTATAGAGATCCGACGAGTTCCAAATACCCGGTCATCCTGTTCATTACTGACCAACCCCGTAAAACGTCGCTCCGTATCTCATGCCAGGCCGAATCCCGACCAGGACCCGGTCACCTCACTGGCCACCGCGCAGACGCAGGACCAGGTGGAGAGTAGACTCCTTCTGAATGTTGTAGTCTGACAGGGTGCGGCCATCCTCCAGCTGCTTACCCGCGAAAATCAGGCGCTGCTGGTCCGGAGGGATGCCCTCCTTGTCTTGAATCTTGCTCTTCACGTTGTCAATCGTATCGGATGATTCGACTTCGAGCGTGATGGTCTTTCCAGTGAGGGTCTTGACGAAAATCTGCATGCCACCTCGCAGACGAAGCACCAGGTGGAGGGTGCTCTCCTTCTGGATGTTGTAGTCCGACAGTGTGCGACCATCCTCCAGCTGCTTGCCCGCAAAGATCAAGCGTTGCTGGTCCGGGGGGATGCCCTCCTTGTCCTGAATCTTGCTCTTGACGTTGTCAATCGTGTCCGATGACTCGACTTCCAGCGTGATGGTCTTGCCGGTAAGCGTCTTGACGAAGATCTGCATACCGCCACGAAGGCGGAGGACGAGGTGCAGGGTGCTCTCCTTCTGAATGTTGTAGTCGGAAAGAGTCCGACCGTCCTCGAGTTGCTTTCCAGCGAAGATCAGGCGCTGCTGGTCGGGCGGGATACCCTCCTTGTCCTGAATCTTCGACTTGACATTGTCGATGGTGTCCGAAGACTCCACCTCCAAGGTGATGGTCTTGCCCGTCAGGGTCTTCACGAAGATCTGCATACCTCCACGGAGGCGGAGGACGAGGTGCAGCGTCGACTCCTTCTGGATGTTGTAGTCCGAGAGGGTCCGGCCATCTTCAAGTTGCTTGCCAGCGAAAATGAGACGCTGCTGGTCGGGAGGGATTCCCTCCTTGTCCTGGATCTTCGACTTGACGTTGTCGATGGTGTCGGAAGATTCCACCTCAAGGGTGATGGTCTTGCCCGTCACTGCGATGCGAAGGACATACTGTCAGCGGGTTACGTCGGCGAAAGTAAGTGTTAATCGAATCAAAGTATCAAATGAACTTACGAGTCTTGACGAAGATTTGCATGGTGACGGCGGTGGGTGGTTGTTGGTGGGCAGTGATTGATTATGCAGGAGGTAAATGAAGATATGATCAAGCGCAGCTGATCTCGATCGGTTCAGATGGCGTACCAAAGGCGGATGCAGATGGCAGTCGGGGGTATCGTGAGGATGAAGGTAGAGGAAGAAGGTGGGAGAGGTCGGAAGGTGTCGTGGCAGGTTTAAATATCGGAGACGGCTGGGAGTGGAAGGACGTGGAAGGCCGACAATCCAATAGAGGGGCAAGGGAGCCTGGCGGCGCAGCGTGGCTGTGAGTGCGTGCGAGGGAGGAGGCAACAACTGCTTTGCGGCGTGACCTTGCCCATTGATGGATGATTCATCAGCCTGGATGGCAAGTGCGTTCCAGAACGGGCTAGCGACCCCTGCAGCCCAAGCGATAAGGAAGTCGCTAGGACCTTCGCTACCTGCCTTGCTGACTGTGACCGCATGTACCCGCTACACATTCGGCCGCATGGATCAAACGCCAGCCCACCTCAGCGACCCCACCCCAGCTCAAGCGGCCCCCAGCCACAGGCCGGGACGACGACCATCAGCCCAGCAGAGGAAGCAACAGAAAGCCCGTGGTTTGTAAACAGCCCAGCTTTAGTCAAGCTCTGGGAAGACTACTCAGACGACCGACCTCGCATCTGTATTAGAAAAGTTCGGGCATGTGTGGCAAACCAGACGTAGGGGCGAAGACGACCTGTGCAGACAGACAAAGGACCTCGGACCTGTCGGAGAGCGCGGTCGAAATAGTGCAGGCAGGTGGCTGGACCAGGTTGCCCCGACCTCTGCGGCTGGAAACTCCGCCGAATGACCAACTTCCCCGCCGCGCCCCGGCCTACCCCTGCCACCGCTGCCTCTCCAGCGCTTTGCCCGGACTCTGCCTCGCGTCCTGCCTGAGCCGAGACCCGGATGCGGAAAGACGAGGGGCAAAGGTCTACTAGGAACTGGCAAAGCCTTTAATCCGTTCAAATATGCCTCGAATTTTCTGCTCTGATTTTCCTCCGCAGAAAAAACAAAAAGCCGCGATTGTCAAGCTCGAAGCCCTGTAAATGCGATGACACAGGAAGCACTCAAGGTCCGATAGGCGAGCCTTCAAGGTTCACCGTTCACCCGCTGCTCAAGCCATCTCTTCTGCTGCCTCAGTGTTGGTTATTTTGGGTCTTTAGCCCTCTACATAACCGGCTCCGATTGCTGTTATTTCAAGCCAAACTCGACGCAGCACGAGTTGGAGCGTCTGACCACGCTGACCCCTCCGACGTTGACGAAAGTGCCGGTGGTTCACCCGCTTTGACGACGGGGCAGCCCTGATTCAGCACCTGACGACGTCATTGCCCACCCCCTCGGCTGAAGCATGCAATTGCCAGTGACATTCCTATGTACTGTCGCTTTGCGTGATTTTCCCCGTCCGAAATGGAAAGCAATATGCGTAATCATGCGTCGGGTCGGCGGCAGTTGGTGGGTGTGATGGCTTGATTATCTGCCAGGAGGTAACGTAACCGCCCATCCTTCGGCCGGCTCCATGGATCAGACTTTTGCCCACACGCTGAACGCAGAGAGCCCAAACCGGCCCAACCAACCATCGGGCGCAGAGTAATCATGTCGTCACACAATGCTGGCTTCCGTACCTTCCGTGGCATTATACCATGCGGAGAATAGCAGACTAACTGCGACAAGCCGCGACAGCTTTGGGCGTCTGCAAGTGTGCTCCAAAGAAAAGAAAACGAAAAAGAAAAAAGAGGAAGAAGACGTAGAAGAAAACTGGCGGCCCCAAGACACCGCAAATCCATCAATGTCTCGCCCGGGAGGATCCGGATCACTGCAGCCAGGCGGGCGTTTGGCCAAAACGGTGCGACGCCAACTGACACGACATCACCGCTTTGCTGCAATGCGACACCAAGGGGACACCATCACACCGCTAGAATTTTTTTTGGGTGGATGCATTTTGGTGCATTCTGACCACCATCTAGTCACTGTGTGTCGATGCCGTCTCTCCACGGTACCACCTCACCCTTACCAGATGCTGACAGGGGCATATTAACATGTATGTCTGTCTGTATGCACATCTATCAAAACGTAGATCCTTCACATCATGATAAAGTTCTGTCGTCGCGATGAGCGAAATGGGGACGTGAGCATTGCATAGCTGTTCATATTGTTGCCTTACAGGCATGTCATCTTGCGAACATGCGGTGAATGCCGTGCAGTACGTAGCACACGCGCTCTACAGGGG
>PYSS01000142.1:0-90780 GCA_003049465.1 Magnaporthiopsis rhizophila
CCCCCAATAACACAAGGTCATATAGGTAAGGTAGGTAGGTTAGATGCCGATCATATAGAAGAAATAATAAAAAAAAAAGAAAAAAAAAAAAAAGAAATAAAAAAAAAGGAAAAAAAAAAGAAAAGAAAAAAAAAAGAAAAGAAAAAACTGACTTTCATCCAACACCGCGCTGCACACCTGCGCCGTGATCAGCACCGACACGCCAAAGACGGTGCCGACGATGATGAGCAGCAGCATGGGCGCGACGCCAATGTCGGCGAACCCGAGGAACCCGACAAACGCCAGGATCCCCGCCTTGGTCGCGCCCGACGCGGCCCCGATCCCGAGCGCCCGACCCGACGGTGCCGGCGCGCTGGGGTCGTTGACGTGCGCCCCAGTGGCTACCGCCGCTGGCCCCGCTGCCGCGTTGAGGGCCACGTCGACGGCGGAGAGGACCAGGAATAGGAGGACTGGGCGAAGTGGGTAAGTCATCGTTTTTTTTTCTTGTTTTTTTTTTTTTTTTTTTTTTCCCTGTTGGTTTTATCTGGTATGTGGAGTGTGATTGATTGATTGCTCACCTGTCAATATCCTCTCCTTGTCCGCCTGTATCATTGCTGCTTCTTGGCCGAATGCAAGAATCTGGCCCGCGTCCTTCTCGTTCCCCAATTGTTGTCTCGGAATGTTGTAACTTTTTGGATTTCAGCGAGTCCCTCGAAACCGCTTTGGTCGCCATCAGCGACCGGATCCCCAATACCCTGCATATGTACCCCCGGGGAGATGAGACAGGTGAAAGATGACGTGCCAAGGCGGCGTCCCAAAAGATGACCCTTTTTTTTTTTTTTTTTTTTCTTCTTCCCCATTGTTACGTGGCTGTGCCGAAGACGTGCATCTTGACCGAGATGGATGCAGGTACCTCACGACCAATGAATGGGTTGCCGAAAAACGTGCCTGCCTGAACGGTGCAATTTTCAGCTAGTCGCCTTCCCCTCTCCCCAGGCAGGCGGGCCGCCTTATTGGGCACGCCCCGTCCACCGCCCGGTATCTCCAACCTGTTGGTTCGCTCGCTTTTCTGCCCAGGTGACCCTTGGGCTGCATTCTAGCATGGATGCGACGGCGCCCTGGTTGTTGTAAGTATAACGAATTGAGTGCAAAGGCTGAGGCTGTGCATCACGGCCCGCCTTGGGCAGATTTTAGTCGGTAAGCCCATCTCAAAGGTGGGCTGCCATTTCCAATCGTTGAAAGAAGATATCTTGCGGCAGTTCGTGATAATAGGAGAGAGAAGCCCGGCTTATCGCGAATGGTTCTCGCGCTCTTTAGTGTTGAACTGCACAAGCAACGATGTGAGAGCATGTATACCTACGCATGCGTGTGTAGACACCCCGAGAAAACAACCCCACCCCGGGCCATATAAACGATGGTCGTGTGTGTGATTGAGCCCAATCCCGACGTCAGCGGCACGGGAGTCAGTACCTACCCTACGCAAGTGAAAAAATATCACCCAAGACTTGCAAATGAACAACAACCTAGCTGACTCGGAAAAACCAGATCCGAATCTCCATCTACGCCCTCTGCCTAACAGGCCGCCTCCTCCCCTTCCTCGTCAAGCTCCTCTCGCCCGACCGGCGCGGGGCGGCCGAGTTCGCGCGCGCTTCTTCGGCCGCCCTCGGCCTGCAGGGCCTCTCGCTTCTCTGCACCGCCATCGCGCAGACCGTGCAGCGCAAGCTGACCTTGTTCCACGCCATCGTCGTGCAGCACCTGCTCGCGCTGCTGGGCGTCAACCTAGCCGCGCGCGGCCGCTACCGCTCCCGCCAGCGGTCCGGTGCCGCAGCCGCTACTACCACCCTCGACGCCGCCGTCGCCATCCTGGCGGCGGCCGCCTTTGTGGCCTTTGACGTCTACGTGTGGGCGCACGCGCCTACCTTCGGGTCGCAGCCCGAGTGCAACGGCTCGACCGTCTACGTGGTGTTTGGCGTGTCGGTCGACGCCACCGCCGACGTGTTCCGCTACGTCATTCTGGCCACGTTCGCCGTCGTGCCGGTATGCTTCGTCGTCTTCATGCCGTGCTGGCTCGCCGTCCTGTGCTGGGTCTGGGATAGGCACGGCGGCGGCGGCGGGAATCGGTGGCGCGTCCGGGATGGCTGCTGCGGGGCCGCCGCCGCCGTCGATGATGACAGCGATGTCGGTGTCGAGTCGATGCGGATCCGGCGTCGTCGCGGCTCCGGCACTTCCTATGAGGGACCGGATCCCCGGATCAGCGAGGGCCTGCAGGCTGTTGCGTATGCCGTCTTCTCCATATACGCCATCGTCTCTCTCGAGCAGATGATCGAGCGCAACCATCTCTCGGAGGAGGAGCAAGAGTGGAGTTTCGGGCAGGTCATCGCCATCTTCCTATTGGGAGGCACCTTTTATGAGCTTGTGCAGGTCATCATCTCGGGTATTGGGACTAGGACACGGTCGGATGATCAAAATAATCAAATCGAATTGCGACCCACGACGGGGCCACCACCCTGAATCCACACTTCGCAGGCTCAGGTGTCGAGGGTGGGATGTTATAGCGATAAAATGGCTTATTCTTTGTTCTTTCGCTTTTTTTAATGCTGCTCTTGTTTTATATACCTCATTTTAGCCACGTCTGCCACCAAGCAAAAGGAACTACTAACGGAAAGTCGCTGCGAGCGGGACTCTATCACGCCCCGGACAGACCCTGCTGTTGCCCCGCAAAGAACTTCTTCGACTCGAGGCAGCGCTCGCTCTTACAGCCAGGGCAACGCAGGCCCATTTGCTTGGAGCACGAGATGTTGCTGGCTAGGTGCTCCTTCGCAAGGTCGGCCAACGCCTGGATGAAGACGCGTCCACCGTTGAGGCTCTCTATCCGCTTGACCGTGTCGGCGTGGCCCGATTCGCCTATGACCTCCTCGTCCAGCTCGAAGAGCGTCTCGATGTGATCCGACGTGAAGGCAATAGGAATCAGAACAATGTCTTTTTGCCCCTTGGCGATGTACTCCTCTACTGAAGTCTGCGTCTGCGGGCCCAGCCATGGCTGCGGGCCCACCTGCGACTGCCAGCAGAGTCGGTAGGGGTTCGAGAAACCCAGGCGCTGCATCACCGCGTAGACAGTGGCTGCAACCTCGGCGGGGTATGGGTCGCCTGTGCAAAATCGTGGTCAGCATAATTTTTCCCATTCCCCTCACTCCCAGGCACTCAGCCTCACCTCGATTGACCACCGTCATCGGCAGACTGTGCGCTGAAAACATTAGCAGGACCTTGTCGCGCCTCTCCTCGGGGTACTCGGCGAGCTTGGCCTCGATGTTCTGCGCAAAGGCCTCGACGAGACCCGAGTGGACCGGCCACCTATCAATGACGCTCCACTGTATGGTGCCATCACCCGGGATCGAGGGCGAGCCGTCGGGCTTTTTGCCTTCGAGACGCTGCCTCCACTTCCACAGCTCGTTGATACTGCTGCCCGTGGTGGAGCACGAGTACTGGGGGTACTGAGTGAAGGCGACGGCCCTGCCGCCCTTGCCGTTGCCGAAGCCGTCGGCGAGCAGGCGGTTGTACATCTCCTCGGTCAGCGGGTTCGCGTAGCGGAAGGCGACGTAGGGCTTGTGCGGGGCCGTCTCGGGCGAGATGCGGTCCAGGATCTTGCACATCTCGGCACTTTGGTGCTCGGACCATTTGCGGATGGGCGAGCCGCCCCCGATGGCGGCGTACTGCTGCTGAATCTTGGGCGTCCGGCGCTTGGCGATAAAGGATGCGATGTAGTTTTGCAGCGGGCCGAAGGGGATCAGGTCGCCGTCAGACTGGACAAGGAAATGTGTCAGCGCATGGCTCACATGCATATAAATGGTGATCTCCCCGCTAATCTCTTTCCCCTAGTCGACAGGACCTACAAACAGCCTCAGCAAAAAGTCGTGGACCTCATCGGTAGTCGAGGGCCCTCCCATGTTCAGGAAGACCATGGCGGTCGGGCCCTTGCTGCCGGTCGCATTTTGTGTAACAGGCGGCACTGGCGTCGCGAAGCATCTTGTTTGGGTTGTGGCGGGCGCCACGGAGACGGCTAGTGATGGGCATGATCGCAGGTTCGTCGCGGCACAGAGCGAGGCAGGGGTCTGCCGCGAGAGCGCCCTCGACAGCTGTCTCCTCGACTGTCTTAGTGCCGCCATCTTGTATGCTCGACAACGGGAATCGCTGGTGATTCGGTTTTTGTTGGACTCTGCCGCAGTTTTGTATGTTTCGACAATGGCTATCGTGTTCAGTCGGCGGATAGGTGTGCCCGAAGGCTCCGAAAGACAGCGTGGATAGGTACCTGGAATACGGCTTCGGTGGGGCCGATCGATGATGCTTTCTGGGGATCAATGGGATCGAATACCCACTCGAGCTTGAGCTTCCCCATCAATTGAGGCCAATTACGCAACATCTAATTGGCGGCTCCATTGAGTTTGCCGCGCACGTGACTTCGTGTTTTGGCCTGGAGGCGTTCTCCACCTTGCCGCGTTGGCTGCCTAGCCGTCGCGTCATATAACTGTAACCCGCCAACTACCATCCTCGTCACCACATTGACTACGGGAGGACCACGGCCATCTGGATTTCTCCCCTGAAAGGGCTTCGTGATGACAGGGAGAAACTTTCGTCAAGATCGCGAGGAGGAGGAGGAGGAGGAAGATGAGGAGCTCGATGAATCTGTTTGTCCTCCAACTCACACCTTCAATGAGAGCTGGTTCAGGCTCGTGGCGCGATACATTGAAATCCCAAGCTGACATGGAGTTTGACAGGAGTACAAAACCCAGAAGGATGCCGTCCTATTCGCCATCGACATCAGCTCGTCGATGCTCGAGCAGCCGGCAAAAGGCAAATCCAAAAAGGGCGACACAGACAGCCCTGCCACTGCAGCGCTCAAGTGCGCCTATCAGATCATGCAGCAGCGTATCATCGCCACGCCTAATGACATGATCGGAATCCTGCTCTTTGGCACCGAGCAGTCCAAGTTTCGCGACGACGAGGATGGCAGCGGCAGCGCCCGCTACCCCCACTGCTATCTGTTTATGGACCTGGATGTGCCTATTGCCGAGGATGTCAAGCGGCTCAAGAACCTGGTCGAGGAAGGTGATGACCCCGAAGAGGTGCTGAAGCCGGCCGATGGGACCGTCAACATGGCCAATGTCTTGTTTTGTGCGAACCAGATCTTCACCACCAACGCGCCCAACTTTGGCTCCCGGCGCTTGTTCATCATCACCGACAACGACAATCCGCATGGTGGCGACAAGACCTTGCGCTCGTCTGCAGCTGTCCGAGCCAAGGACCTCTACGATCTTGGCGTCATTATCGAGCTCTTCCCCATAAGTAGGAAGGACGAGGGCGTTTTTGACCTGACCAAATTCTACGATGTACGATCAAGATTAATCCCCTGTGATACCTTTTCTGTGCCCACAGCTGACCCGAAACGCGCAGGACATCATCTACCGTGACCCGGCGTCTGAGGCAGGGACGTCGGATGATGTCAAGCCAGCCAAGTCGGGCGACGACGGCCTGACACTCCTCAGCTCGCTCATCTCGAACATCAACTCGAAGCAGACACCCAAGCGCTCCTACTTTTCCCACCTGCCGTTTGAGATCGCGCCCGGTCTGACCATCTCGGTCAAAGGCTACATCCCACTCCACGTGCAGAAGCCGGCCAGGAGCTGCTACATTTACATAGAAGGCGAGAAGCCGCAGATAGCCACGGGGGAGACGACCAAGCTGGAGATGTCGGAGAGCGCGCGGACGGTGCACAAGTCGGAGCTCAAAAAAGCGCACAAGTTCGGCGGCGAGTACGTGCACTTCACACCTGAGGAGACGAAGTCGCTCAAGGACTGGGGTGGGCACATGCTCCGCATCGTGGGCTTCAAGCCGCGGTCGGCGATCCCGGTGTGGGCGTCGGTCAAGAAGTCGACCTACATCTTCCCCGCCGAGGAGGACTACGTGGGCTCCCACCGCGTCTTCTCGGCGCTCTGGAAGAAGCTGCTGCGCGACGACAAGGTGGCGCTGGCGTGGTTCGTGGCGCGCGTCAACGCGAACCCGATCCTCGTCACCATCATGCCGTCGCGGAGCCAGTCGGACGAGGAGTCGGGCACGCCCTTCCTCCCCGCCGGGCTGTGGTTGTACCCACTCCCCTTCGCCGACGACCTGCGGGAAGCCGACAAGCGCACGACGGCCAAGGCACCTCGGGAGCTGATCAAGGAGATGGAGAAGGTGGTCAAGAACCTGCACCTGCCCAAGGGCATGTACAACCCGACCAAGTACCCCAACCCGGCGCTGCAGTGGCACTACCGGATCCTGCAGGCGCTCGCGCTGGAGGAGGAGGTGCCCGAGCACCCGGAAGACCTGACGATGCCCAAGTACAAGGCCATCGCCAAGCGGTCGGGGGACGCGCTCAGGGAGCTGAACGAGCGGTTCGAGGCGGCTGCAACGGCGGCGCGCGACAAGCGGGCCATGAAGCGCGAGCTGGAGGACGACGGGGACCGGCCGGCCAAGAAGTCGAGGATCGGCGGCGGGGCCGGCAGGGCCGGAGGAGGAGGGGGGCCTGCGGGCATGAGCGATGCGCAGCTCAAGGCGGCGCTCGGGCAGGGCACGCTGGCCAAGATGACGGTTGTTGATCTCAAGGCCATCCTGACATCCAAGGGTATCAGCCCGACGGGTAAGAAGGCAGATCTGATGGAGAAGCTGGAGGAGTGGATCGAGAACAACGTTTAGTCGTGGATTTTTTTTTTTTTTTTTATGACTTCTACGTCTAGATCTGAGGCTGTAAGATACGCCTGTCGCTGGGTGCCTATTTGTGGCGAGTTGGGTACAAAGACGGGACGGGCCTGTGGGGAATGCTTTAGGACTGTCAATCAATTACATCATGCGCTGGAATCGACGTGGCAGGGCGGTTAAATCGCAACGACGTCGAATACTCTGCTGTTACTTGTTTTGTGCGCCCCAAACCAAACACCAAGAAGAGCCGTGCAGATCAAAATCTCTCCACCTATGCGCACCAGGCTCATCAGCCATCCAGCAGCCATCCTGAACCGCCGAGGTGGCCGCACCACCACAGCTGCCGCCATCAGAAGCACCGTCACCGCCATGGGCTCCTCCTCCAAAAGCGGCAGCGACCAGCAGTCGCCCATCATCCGCTTCGGCCCCTTCGAAGTGACGTCCCAAGTCTTCCTCACAACCCCACACTCGTTCGCGCTCGTCAACCTCAAGCCGCTCCTGCCGGGCCACGTGCTCGTGTGTCCGCGACGGCCGCACCGACGGCTGACGGACCTGGCGGCCACGGAGCTGACGGACCTGTTTTCGGCCGTGCAGCGCGTGCAGCGCATGCTGGCGCGCCACTACTTTTGCACCACCACCACCTCCACCTCCTCCACTTCTTCCACAAAAACCAAACAACCACCAGAAACCGCAGGCTCCTTCAACATCGCGGTCCAGGATGGCCCCGAGGCGGGCCAGACGGTGCCGCACGTGCACGTGCACGTCATCCCGCGCGCGGCCGGGCTCGGCACCGCCGCGGCGGCGGGGTCGCCCGACGAGCTGTACGAGCGCATGCACAGCGAGGACGGGAACGTGGGCGGGCAGCTGTGGGATGCTGTCCAGAAGCGGCCCGAGCCGGCAGGCGCGTTCCAGGCTGCCGAGGACGCGGACCGTGTGCCGCGCTCTATGGAGGAGATGGAGGCTGAGGCGGGCGTGTTTCGGGAGCTGCTGAGGCGCATGGCGGAGGAGGAGGAGGAGGAGGGAGGAAAGGCAGGGGAAGCGCAGGTGATCGAGACTTCTTGATACCAAAAAAAAAAAAAAAAAGTCTCTGACTTTTGACTGTTGAAGGTAAACAGTTTACACTGCGCACCTATCTTTTCACACGCAATCACGGCCACTACAAGTGGGTTCTCCTACTGGATGCTCCAAGTCCCAAAAAGCGGTGCACATTCAATGCAATATGTAGACAACCAGCCTCCCTCCCAAGTTTTTCCTTTCCTTAGTCGTAACCAAAGAACGAAGATGCCGCCCCAGCGCTCACAAATAAGATCCAGAAACAAAACAGGAACAAAAAAAGAAAGAAAGGGATGACACAACGGAGAGGCCGACGTCTGCTCTCCACCCTTATCAAACGATGCATCGCCCCTGTGCTCGTCCACACAGCTGCACAGCTGAGGGTACCGCACCGGTGGGTGCTACAAAGGTCTTGGCCGCCTCCACAAATCATCGGCCAGATTCCCTCGCTCCCGTCGCCCCGCTTCAGTCCAGTCCCGACAGGTGATCTAGGCCTTCCATGCCAGTGTCCAGCGAATCCAGCATCGCGGCCGAATCGCCGTCGGCGGCCCCTCGCATGCCCCTGAACATGAACATGGTCGACGGGTCTTGCATTGCGGTAGCGCCGCCGCCGCCGCCGCCGCCGCCGCCACCACCACCACTGTTGTTAGTGCTGCCCAGGCCCCATGTCTCAAAGTTCTGCTGCCAGTTGACGCCGTCCTTGAGGTACCACTCTTGCCCGTCGACGGCGTATATCGAGTTTGGCGTGCGCACCGACGCGGGCGAGACGCGGCTCGATCCGTTCATGCCGCCAACCACGCCGCCAGCCACGCCGCCCGCCGTCGCCACTGGCGTCGTGGCCGTGTACGGGTTACTGTAGCCCTGTATCGGCCAGGCGTTCATCGAAGCTATCGCCTCTGCCATGGACATGGGCACAGTCGGGCTGATGCCGCCGCCGCTGCCGCTGCCGCCGCCGTTACTACTACTACTACTACCGCCGTCGAGGCCGTTGCCGTTATGACCCGTCTTCTGGACGGCAGGGACGGCCGGTTTGGGCGGGTGTTGCGGTCGACGCGCTCCAGGAGAAGACGTCGGGGTCGGCTCGTAGCCCCCTCCCATCATGCTCTGCGACCGTATCGGACCAGCACGCCCGTTCTGGTCTAGCCTTTGCGGCGGCGCAGCTGCTGGCGTGCTTGCCTGCGCTATCGCCACGTTAAACTGCTGTTGCTGTTCTGCGAGCGCCGCCTGGGGAGAGTTGGCATATGAGCCGCCACCAGCAGGCGTCGACATGTCCCCGGCTATACTAGGTGAAGGGACATCTGCGGTACTAAACCCGCCGTACATCTCGTCCGTCCGTCGCAGGACGATGGATGCCTCCTCGGGCATCTCCACACCCCACTTTCGGGAGAGCACGCTGAGGATGCTCAAGGTCCGTCTCGCGCACGGCCAATCCTCGGCAATCTCCTCGAGTTGCTTTACCCCGTGTATTACGTCTCGTCTTGCCGTCTTTTCTGGCAGGTTGAGGAGGTGGATGGTGCAGGCCGAATGCACCATGTAAACGGCAATATTGCATATTTGCCGTAGGTTATATATCTTTTTATATAGCCTCATCAGCTTGGAGATGGCTCCGGCGTTGGCGGTGCAAATGCGGCGAGGGGATACGTGTGATGGCAGCGGTGAATTCGCCGGGGCATATCGGAGAAACGGCCGGAACAGGTGGATATACTGAAGATGGAAAAACATGCTGAGTTGGTGGGTATCTTGTGTTAGTACGTTCTCGTTTCCTCACTTCAATGGAAGAAACGACAGAAAGCAAAGACAGAGAACAAGGGACGTACTGCATCAAGATAACATTAGGTAGCTGGTCCTCCTTGGGCTCAAACTCGCTGGGCAGCGCCTTTCGCCAGTCTTCAAGCCGTCTATGGAGCTCGCTCAGCTTCTTCAGCTCCACTGACTTGCCGCTCGACCTTCCAATATGATTCGGATGATAAAAGAAGAGAAGCAGGTCGCTGCTGATCTCGCACAGCTGTGACAGTTGCAAGCCGACAGCTCTCGTCCTCGATGGTTGTTTCGAGCCCTTGTCGAAGCCGCTGTCGGTGTAGGGCGACCATATCTCGGCATCCTCGTCCGGGAAGACGTCGTACTTGGGCACGTTGAACGAGTTCTTGGGCAGCTGCGGCAGCCGCCCCAAGTAGTTGGACCAGGCCTTGTCGAAGAGAAAACAGCCCCAGAACGTCACGCGGCGTGCGTCGATCTGGTCTTCATCCATCTTCTCCTTGCCCGACGCGATGGCACCTGCATCGAGGTTCAATCCGATGTCCTGAGCCATCCGAAAGCTTATGCCGCTGTAGACCCATCCTTTGGCCTCGCGGCCGCAGCCGGCCTCACGCACCGACATAAGGGCCAGGGCTTGAACTGTCGTCAACCGCGGGTTTTCGTATTCTTCATTGACAACGATGAGTCTCTTGGCCTCGGCGAAGAAGTGGTCGCCTTTGGTTCGGCTGTCGCCCGGCGTGCCAAAGGCGCCGGGGACGCTGGTGAAGTGACAGCCGAGCGCCAGAATGGCATTGACCAGCAGCGAGGAGCAGTACGACGGTCGTCCGGACTCACCCCGCTGCTTGCCCTTGAGCAGGTCGCGGTAGAAAAGGCTCCTGGACAGGGTAGTAAAATAGGGATAGTGCCAAGCAAAGTACATGTTGATCAGGTGCACTATCAGCTGGGTGTCCTTGGTGACCTCGGTCCAGCTGGCAAACGGGTCGGTGGTGTCGTCAGAGAGGTGCCCATCGCCGTCGACGTCCCTGGGCACCTCGTTGGGGTCGCCGAGATAGATCAGGTGGGAGGTACCGCCAATAAAGCGAATCAGGCCGTTTTCGAGACGCAGTTCTCCCATCTTCCTGGCGAGATCTCTCTCGCCCGCAAAGGGCTGCTGGTCCGTGGTGTACTCGAAGCCGCCACCAGACAAGTCGTCCTCCTCCTCCTCTTCGTGGCTGTTTTCTTCCTTCATGATGGACTCGGCGACGGCGTCGAGGCTGTCGCATGTGCGGATCCGCTTGACTATGGCAGGGACGTCTTCCTCGGAGGCGTTGAGGATGGCCTCGATGAGGATCTGGAGAGTGGAGCTCTGGGCCTTCATGCTGTCGATCTTCTCGCGGTAGACGCCCTTGCGGCGGTGATCCGAGTTGGGGTCATATACACACTCGGTGCCGTAGACGCTGGCGCAGGCCGCACAGCTGGGGAGGGCGGCATCGCACTTGGACTTGCGCCGCCGGCAGGCGATGCAGGCGGTGCTGACGCACCGGCGCTTTTGATTTTCCGCATCGTTGCCGCGCCGGGGCTTCTTTTTATTCGGGGCGGGTGTCGTCGACGACGATGAGCTGCCGTCGGCCATGTCGGCCCCGAGACCCATGCTGTTGCGGGGCTTCTGCACAACGAGCTGTTTGTTCATTGTTCTGGAGAAGGATCCCATTCGAATCTGGTCCTCTCGGGTGTAAAAACCCCTACCTGCTCCTCGCTGGTAGGCAGGGAGGTGTACGGGCTGACCGGCCTGCACAGGAGCGGGGCCGTATGTGTGTGTTTCGCGGAGTCGTGTGCGGGTCTGGGGCAGCGCCCGACGCTCCTCCGTTTCTGTGGTCGACTTTCCAGCTGCCTTTCCTGTAAGCTATACTACTGCGTCTTATTTTTGCCTCCCGTGCAGAAAGACAGCGGAAATGGCAGGCAGCTGCAGGGCCGGCCACCGGGAGAGCAATCGCAAAGGTGGTGCGACGTGAGCCCGGTGGCAGTCAGCTTGAACAGTTCGGTTCTCGACCCAGCTACAGACAATCAGATTGCGGGGTGTCGGCGAGCGATGGATGGTGGTACGAGCCTGACCGACCAGTCTAGACGTCGTCACCGTCGTGGGATGGGAGCGCCTCGAAGCGACAGAGGGGAAGAGATAAGGCACGGAGAGATAAGCAGGGATAGCTGGCTAGGCCGTGGATGGGCGTGGCGTGCGTGGGATGTGACCGGCAGGCTTGGCCGCTAAGCCTGGTTGGTCCCTGTCCGGGATGGTAGTCAGGTTGCGATGGCAGCAGTGATAGCGGCTGCAGCAAAGGAGCCAGTAGCGGGCGCCGGTTGAAAGCTGGAGCAAGCCTCCAGGGGCCTTATCATGGAACACAGCTCAGTACTCCCATCCAGGGTGTCTGCGTGCCAGCGTCCCGGGTCGAGGGATCCGGAGCCGAGCGCCAAGTCGCCAAGGCGGGCCCAACTATACTACCTACTTGGTACCTACACGGGTGAGGTACAAGTGCCTGGTTAGACAAGGCGACACCTGGACCGAAGGGAAGGACCAGGGAGGGAGGGGACTAACGTCGAGTGTGTGGCAGTATTCCGCTCGTCCTGTGGTGTCCAAAAAGCCAAGCCAACGCCTCGCAATAAAAGGCCCGTTTCGAGCCACAACAACGAGTTCAGCTGAAGCCGAGAAAAGAAGGTGAGAGGAGGCGCAGAGAAAAAGTAACGACAGCAGGAGATAAAGGCCCCGCGCATAGGCCAACCAGTGGAGGGCCAGAGGAATGATGGTGTCGGCCGCAGGATGCGAGAGCGCCGTGGCGTGGATGATATATGTATGGGTCTGGGTATTATAGCGGGCAGGCAAGGAGACAATCGATTGTTCTCTTTTCAGGCGGACATACTGCCTGAGCTGTCCACAACCCCGCGATCCCAGAGCACGCGGCGTGGCGGCGCGCGAGTTTGCGGTTCAACTGCCCTCAATGGGCGCTGTTCGGTTCAAAAGCAAGGACCGCTATTCCGCTTGTGGGTCATTTGCCGTGTAGGCTAGAACCAATCTAATCGGAATCGACCAGCGCTCGAAGAAGCTGCAAGCGATAGCTATGTGGGAACGACAAGAGAAAAATATGGCGTCTGGAGATGCGGTTCGAGAGAGCGATATTACCAGCCAGCAACTACGATTTCGAATGAGTTGCAGCACGATGGACCGCCTTACCGCGCCTCCAGCGACTTGAACCACACATGAGACCTCGAATTACTCAACAAGAACAAGGATTCGGCCTAGCGCATCTCCACCTCTTTCCAGGTCGCCCGCCATGCCCAGCCAGCCAGCCCCAGCTTACTCACCCTTCGGACCAACCAGCACCCGACAACCAGACCGAGCCGCACGGGGGCTTTCACTCCTGACTGCTTGCGGTCGCGGGGGCCAGAAAAAGAAAAGAAAAAGGAAGAAGAAAAAAAAAATGGAGTAAAACAGGGGTGGGGGAAGACAGCACCCGGACTTTTCTCGTCAACTATAAACCTCCCTATTGCTATACATACTTCGTCTCGTCCTATCCATCCGGGGTTGCCACACCAGTCGCCAATCGGCGACTTTGGGAGAAATGACGGAGGGGAAATACCAAGGAAATACCAAAATGAAAGCCCAGCTGCTCTACATGGCAGTGGCCGGGTAGCGTGGGGGTGAGAAAAAGAAGAAAGAAACACGGATACTTGAAAACTCACCTCCCTCCTTGATGAGTGAGTGGAAAAGATCTGCACGGGTCAATATGAGAGCCCCGGTTTCGTCTGATGCCGGCAAAGCAGCCGAAGCTTGATTCCCACCGGCGATGTCATGCTGCCATCCATCATCCATGCGGAGAGTTCGGTAGTCCCTGACGCCATCCCGACTTGCAGCCACCCTTTTTTTTTTTTTTTTGTTCTCCAACCTAATGCCCTATTTGTTGTTTTACATCCGTTTAATGCCCAACTTTTATGTTTTGATGTCCACATATATCTTGCCAAAACAAAACTTCTCGCCGGCGTCAATAACCCAAATCGTACATAGAAGCCGCAACTTCTTAAACTGTCGGCCCGCCGCCGATGCAGTCTCCGTGTCTTTTTTCTGCCTTCCCCTTTCAGCCCCACAGCCAGCCCGTGCCATCCATTTCGATCCTGCCGCGGAGAAAAGCTTGTATTTCGTGTTTTGCTGTTGCTGTTGCTGCATGAACGTGTCATTCCGGCGCAAGGCTCCCGCATCGTGATCTTGCTTGATGACGATGACGATGCGGACCGACCGCAATCTATTTACCCGACCTTTTCTTCCATCCGCGGCCGCATATATGCACATAGCTTACAGTACAGCATCCATTCTTTCTGCAGTCATCCCGTGTTCATTTCCGTCGTCGTTATGAGGACACTGACGCACACGGTGCACCGGAAAGGACCCTGCCATGAGGTCCGCCACACAAGACTGAGGACACGTAAACGTCACCTGGACGTTTGATGCGACGTAGGAAGCCCCCCTGTTTGGCAGCCAGGAACGTCGCATCGGAGAGTTGTCGTGAGAATACAGGCTTTGATCCCTTCTCTCGCCGTTGTTACATGGAGGAACCTGACATCCGAATTTCGGAATTTTGGGGTTTTAACTGCTGCAAGAAATTGCTCACGCGCAAAAGATTTGCCATGACACTGTACGAGGTCGCTGATGACAAATACCTAGGTAGATGGGTAGGTAGTCCTCTGCAATAGCCAATTGCGTTTTTGAGGCTTATTAGAGGCGAACTTCTGTGGTGTTCTTCTCCTCCATGCTAACGAAATAAAAAGTTGGAGTATGTACTGTGCCTCAAGGAAGTTCCAGTCGTGCCAACGCCATACTCCCTAAGAAAGTTGAGAAGAATAAAAGGAAAACAGGGAGCCAAGGAGATATTGATAAGGATATGCGCCGGAAATCGAGATTTGTTAGGAGAAAATGGAATGTCGCGTCAATGTGACACATTTCATGTGTTTCCAGTAGCGACCTTCTTGGCCGCGGGCGCCTCGCCCGAGGCCTCGCCGTCGCGTGGCCGCTTACCGTTGCCATTGGCCTCCTTCTTGGGGGCAGAAGAGTGGATTGTCGGCTTGACGTCGTTGCAGCTATTAGGCTTACGCTCCTCCTTCGCGCCGTTGCGCTGTCCGTCCCGATCGCCGTCGCGGTGGCCGCCACGGCCGCCGCCACCGCCACGTCCACCACGGCCGCGGCCGCGGCCGCCCCGGCCCCTGCCCCCACGACCGCCTCTATTGTTGAAGCCTCGCTTCTGGTCATTGTCCCGGCGGTCTTTTCCCTCGCGCTTGTCCGAGTCTTTTCCACCACCTCGGCCACGCCCCGACTGAGCGCCAGCCCGGAACGGTCTCTTGGCGGATGGCTTGAGGGTGCCAGCCCTGATTTGGGCGTTCTTCTCCTCACAGTAGTCGACCTTGGACATAATCTTTAGATCATGGTCCTTCCACTTGGGCTTGGGGTCAAGCTCCAAGAACTTGGTGAAGTCTTCCTTCGTCTTGAACTCGACATACACGGATCCCTTGAAGAGCTTCTTGTCTGTGCGCCGGAGACGGACAGACTCGACCTCGAGGCCGAAGCTGTTGAAGAACTTCTCAAGATCAATCTGCGTCGTTGGCTCCTCGTCGCCGAATCCCTTGACATAGACGGTCCTGGGGGCCGCCTTGTTGCCACGCTCGGGGTCGTACGGGACCTTGCGGATGACTGTCTCCTCGCCTGGCTCGCCGGCGATCGCGAGCGCCTCACTCTCTCGGAGGGCAGCAATGAGCTGCTCGTACGACTTGAAGCGCTGCATGCGCTTGAACTTGTGGATGATTTTGAGGCTCATTGGCTTCTTGGAGCCGTCAGTGTTCTCCCAGAGGAACTTATCCTGCGAGATATTGCTGTCGCCGAAATAGAACTCGACCTGATGGGAGCTTTGTCAGAGACGGCACGACGGGAAGCTAGAGAGGGCGGCAGTACCTGTTTGCGCATCTCGGCGGGGTCAGTAGATTCCGGAAGGAGAGATGCGTCGAATTTCCTGTTCTTGGCGACATTCTCGTTTTCTTGGGCCGTGGTCTTCAGGATATCGATCGAATTCGCCGACGCATCCTCCGCGGTCTCCTCCTTGACACCATCCTTGGCCGAATCACTGGCCGCCTCGGCGGTGGCCTCCTCAGCGGTATCGGCAGCAGTGTCCTTAACAGGCTCCTCCTTGATATCCTTGACGGCCTTGGCCTCGGTCTCTTCCACGGCCGCAGTCTTTCCCTCCTCGTTAGCCTCGACAGGCTCGCCCTTGGTCTCCTCGGAAGCCTTGACAGGCTCGGCCTTGGTCTCCTCGGCAGCCTCGACGGCGGCCACAGCCTCCGGCTCGGCCTTGACAGCGGCGGCGTCCGAAGCGGCAGGAAGGTTGGTGGTCGGCTCCTCAGCTTTGACGGTGGCAGCAGCGTCCAGCACCGCGACCTCAACCTTGGGCGCCTCGTCACTCATTGTGGATTTGATCTGTGGATTGATTGAAGCTGTGAGAACGAGAGCTCGAGTCCGAGTCGCACTTATACGTAAAAGACCAACGCTGATCGTCCGAATGACTGCAAGGCCGGTGGTATGACTCTGCGTCTGTGAGGGAAAGGAAGGATTTGGCACAGATAATGCAGGTCAACTGCTGGTGCGCCTTGCGCGGTAAGGGGAAGCAGCGAAAGGTGTGGCGGGGTTGGTTTGCCGAGAGAGTCACAACGAGATGCTTGGAAAGTGCGGAAGAAGTCAAAAGCTTGAGAACCGATCGAGGCCGCAGATGCAGGAGAGGAGAGGATATTTATATAACTGACCAAGGCCTATTCAGGTCGAAAATATCGGGTATTGAGGTATTGTGTTTGCTGAGAGGGACCAAATGGTTCCTATTGTCGCAAACCTGAATAGGGAACGAAGCAATTGGTGACAATCGGAAGCGACGCGGGCAGCAGCAAAAAAAAAAAAAAAAGGCCGAAAAATCTGCGCCCAATGGATAAACCATGCGGACCCCACTGATAAGGTGTGCACCAACCACCCATCCCCGCTCGATTAGGACCCACCCAAGTTCCCTTGTGATCCGACGTGACTGGAAACAAGGTACAAGCAGCAAACAGATTAGACGGAGACAACGCTCCTATTCTCAACGTACCGCCAACATCCTGGCCGGCGGAAGAGAAAGTAAATTCGCAACGGAAAGTGGGGGAAAACGCCATTTATTGCAAACATTTAGACGAGTGAGGTTCTAACCAGCGTACTCAGAACCGCTAATTTTAGTTTGCGTCTCGTGCCACGGCGGCTAACAAGCGGGGTGCATGCAGTCGAGAAGAGCTAGGGTGGGGCCACTGGTCGCGGGCTTAGCAACTGAATGCGTATGAGCTCAGCTGGAGCTGGAGCGTCCAAGCCGCGAGCTCACGTGATACATTCAATTGAGGGTCAAATTTTTAGAATAGCACCGTGACAATGCGGCAGCGGCAGCGGCAGCAACCCCTCCCAAAATTGGATACCAGCCGAGCCTCGACGCCGGAACCACGCCGGAACCAGCCCGTCCTTTTTATCAGGTGTCGACGAGGTTCAATTGCAATCCACATATCCCAATATGAGATTGAGAAGGTCAACGAGGCTATACAGCCTGAAGCGCGCGGTGAGCCGCTGCCAGTTCCATCCTTTAAACATGCCCCTCACAGCCAGCCCACTAACCCTGGACGACAAACACAGCGTGTGCGCCAATCATGGAACAAATACAACCTCTACAACCTGGCCAAGCTCAGGGTTCACGAGAAGTCCCTGATGGGCAGGACCTTCTTCCAGCAAAAGTGGTTCGCCAAGGCACGCAGCAGGGCCTACCACGGCGAGCACATCCGGGAGTCCCAGTGGGAGCGCATGTTCAGCCGCCGCTTCAACTCGGTCGTCGACATGGACCCGCGCTACATGGCTGAGCACGACGGCTCCGAGCAGGCGAGCGGCAGGGGTTCCGGCAAGCGCTCAATGTGGGCGTCGGAGCGGACCAACAATAAGAACGGCGACAGGCCAACCCCATACATGCAGATGGCCTACGCGCCTCTCGAGAGGCGCCTGGACACTGCAATATTCAGAGCCATGTTCGCCAGCAGCACCAGACAGGCCAGGCAGTTTGTCGTCCATGGCCGCGTCAAGGTCAATGGCAAAAAGGTACCACATCCTGACCCCTCGTTTCCATTGCCTCTTGGCCGGCTAAAAGAAAAAAGTTAAGCGCAACAGAAGACGCTAACATCTCTATTCTTATAGATGCCACATCCCAGCTATCTCCTCAATCCCGGCGACATGTTCCAGGTCGATCCTGACATGGTTATGTTGGCAACCGGCAAGCAAAAGGGCAACCTGACTGAGCTACAACGAAAACAAGGCAAGAAAGGCCCATACATTCCCAAAGCGGAGACAACAACAACAGAGGGAGAGGAGGAGGAGGTGTCGGAGGATGCTGCCGCCAAGGAGGGCGAGTCGGCCGAAGCCGCAGAGGCTGCGGACCCGGAAGCGAAGGCCGAGGTCGAGGCATCGGCAGTGAAGCAGAAGAGGGGCGACCTCAAAAAGCTGCTCGAAGCGGCCAAGACCATCGTCGCGATGGACAAGGACCTCGGCGTGAAGCGGAAGCAGAAGCTCCGCGCCTTCCAGCAGGAGCTCAAGAAGGTCATATCCCAGTCGGGTCGGGCGTCGGTCAAGTCGGATCAGATCCCCGTCGAGCATCTTACCGAGGTGCTGAACCAGCTGTCCATCGTGCCCCACACCTCTGCCTCGGTGGAGACGCCATCAAAACACTCGGCCTCGGGGACCATCGCCGACGACATCCAGGCGGCCTTTGCTGCCGTCAGCGAGGAGAGGAAACTGAGCACGCCGGAGCGCAAGAGGTTCGACGCCATCATGCAGGAGTATCGCGAGAACCCGCACGACGAGTCCAAGCCCTACCGCACGCCCTGGGAGCCCCGCCCCTGGATGGCTCCCTTCGCCTTCATCCCGAGGTACCTCGAGGTGAACCAGAACATTTGCTCGGCCGTCTATCTCCGCCACCCCGTCGCGAGGCAGGGTCACTCAGAGGTCCCGACCCCGTTTCCCGAGATGCTGGGCCAGCTCAGTTTCAACTGGTACCTGCGGAGGAGATGACCGATACGGGGTTTCACTTTTTTTTTTTTTTTTTTGGTTCTTGGAAACTCCTCCATACCGCACGCGCCCTGGAATTGTAACTCGTTCTGTTTCCAGCGTGTGTTGCGGTGCGGTGTAGAATATCGACCGTCAGGGTCCCATGTGTCGTGTATATATATAATATCTCCGCCCGACAGGCGTCTTCGGGGAACGAAAACGCCGTGTCCGCCTAGGGATGTGCTTGTACTACGGATCGGTTGAGCCGAGCATCCCGATGATTTCCAACTAGTCTTATCCCACATAACACTTGGATTATGGTAGATACAGTGTCTCGTTGAGACCTATCACTTGGCAAATTGGGCTCGATGTGACGCAGGAAAAAAAAAAAAAAAAAAAGACATGAGACGTCAAAGGTGGACTCGGACCCGGATATATCACCAAACGATCGAGAGTTATACCGTGCACAGCATGGCAAAGAGATACTGATACATACAATAGAGGTTCCAAAAGAACTTTTGGGCGCGTATACCTAACCTCGCGCATAAGTGGAGGTGACGCGTGGGAGGCGTATGCGTGCGGAAGACCGGAGACCACAAAGAGACAGACATTATTTATTGATGTGAAACATCGTTTTGCATTCAGACGCAAGAAAAAAGCTGTGACGACTAAGGAAATTAAGGGGACAAAATGTGTAGGAATCGCAAAAACCAAGGAAAAGTGTGGTGTGGCGATCGCAGTGCTCACCACCCATATCGTAGTCGAGCGAGTGTATGACAGAAGCGACAACAGCTGAGACCGAAGTACTCTCACCCCTCCTACTCGTAATCCAGCAGAGCCAATGATAAAATACAGAGATATTGGTTGTCGTCGTCCCTCCCAAAGCGAATAACTCGATGCCATCTACGGATCTCCGCCGAGGCCTCGGATGCCCTGTCGGTGTTAGCACTCTGGCGACAGGGCTGCCGGAAGCCCGAGGCGTTAGCAACAGATGGTCGCTGAGGTAAGTGTGCAGTGTGGAACGCGCCGAGGTGCAGTGGATATCATCCCCACCGCCACTTCGTTGCTCCCACAGGCAAAGCCCGACTCCTTCAAGACGGGTCTTTTCAAGAGAGATGGCATCGTGATCTGCTGGGTATGACGGGAAACAAAAACAAGAAAAAGGAAAAGAAAAGGAAATGTTTGCTCGACAGGATGCCTCAAAAAAAGTCAAAGCCAAACAGTATATCGTCCCTAGGTGTTCAAAGACCGACCGCCAAAGCACGTGGCTTCCGCCCAGAGGGATTTCGGCAGCCTGGCGCTTTTGGTAGCTTTTTGTTTCTCCTCCTCGGGTTTCATTTTCCTCAACACCGTCCGCACCTTGGCTCAGAAAAGAAAAAGAAAACGCCGCGTCTGTCCGTTCTTATAGAGGGTATTTTTGGTGGAAAATAAAGTGGCTGTGATTAAAGTGGGGGAGGGCGAAGGCGAAAGAGTACGTAAGGAAAAGGGGAAAAGCGTTGGCTTGGTGGTATTGCGAGTATCATGAGCGAAAAGACAAGGCCAAGTGTCATGGAAGACAAGTAAGCAGGGCCCGTTAGGGTTTAACGGAGGGAAAAGCCCTTCCTCTTGACCTGATCCACCGGGCGGCCGCTTTCGATGCGCGCCTTCTTATCCTCCAGGTCTTTGCGTTGCTGATCCAGCTGCTCCTTCATCTCGCGGTGACGGGCGTACAGCTCTTCTTCGCTCTGCTTCAGCTTGGACTCCTTCTCGGCAACCTTCTGCTGGAAGACGAGCTTCATCTCGGCCTCCATCTTGGCGAGCTTCTGCTCGTGCAGAGACCTCTCCTCCTCCTGCTTGACGGCAGGGTTGACCTCCTTGAAGACGCTGGGGTCCTGCGACACACCCATCTGGATGAGCTTGTCGGTACGGTAGTTCTCGTACAGGATGTTGTTGGTGTGCTCCTTGAGCTCCTCCATGTGTGTTCGGATGAGCATTTGGCGCAGCTTGACGAAGTCGCAGTGCTCCTCGTTGTCCACCTCGATGACACCCCAGGGGTAGCGGCGACCCCGGACCTTCCGCCCGTCAGCGTTGGTGATCTCGTTAGTCGCACCAACAACGGCGAAGGGGACCTTGGACATGATCTCGTTGTTCTCGGCAATGGTCTCCTCGTCATCCAGCTCGTACCGGGGACCCTCGAAGATCTGAACCTTGTGGTGCTTGATGTCGGCGAGAATCTATCGGGGGAAAAGAGAATCAGCAAGGGCGCTGCGAGAAATGTCTGCGGCTTGTGAGGTGCTTGTCTTACCCTGTGCTTGAAAGCAACAATCTCATCGTCGGTCAGGGTGTCAGACTTGGCAATGACTGGGATGAGGTTGACCTTGGTGTGCAGGCGCTTCATGACCTCAATGTCCAGGGGCTTGAGCGAGTGGCCGGTGGGCTGGATGAAGAAAACACAAGCATGAATGCGGTTGTCCACAATGTTTACGCGGTTAACCTTGTTCTCGGCGTCCAGGTAAGCATCGAACCGCTGCTCAATGTTGTCCACGATGGGGCGCCATGACTCGTCGTTGTTGACAAAGTCACCAAAGCCGGGCGTGTCGACTACGGTAAGGCGTAGACGGACACCGGCCTCTTCGATATCGGCGCTGATGGACTGAATGGTGACGGTCTTGGGGATGATGTCGAGGCTCGGGCCCTTCTGCTCCTTCGGGGGGTACAGGGAGGTGTTGAACAGGGTGTTGACAAGGGTAGACTTGCCCAACCCGGACTCGCCTGCGGATGATCAGGTCAGCGTCGTATTGGCGTAACAGCTGGCAGGGAATAAAGGCCTGGAGGGTTGCGACTTACCAACGACCATAACGTTGAAGTTGAACCCTTTCCGGACACTCTTGCGGTGCCACTGGTTGGGCAGGTTGGCGAATCCGACATAGCCGGTCAGCTTCCGACGGACGATGTTCCGGGCATCGTTCGAAACAGGGGCTGTTGGGTTGCCATAGTTAGTCATCACGTTCTCGTAATAGGAAATCCTAAGCACCGGGTGTGGGTTTGCGGCCTACCGTTAGGAGGAGGGACTGGTGACGCCCTGGTCTGAGGCGGCGAGGGGGCAGCGCCGTTTGCAGCTGGTGAAATAACACGTTAGTTGGACGATCGACGAAGATGGTCTGAGGTAGCAATGAGCACGACGCGAGAATAGCCACGACGAGAGACTGCTGACTGGCTGCAAGCTTGGATCCATTGACGTAGAGTTCCTCGTAGTCCAGAGGTTTGACCGGTCCCAGGGATGGAGGAGCCTCGACATCCAGCATGCTCCGGTATTGCCGTGCGGCATTGACGTCCTTTAACCCAGGAAGACTGCTGGACCGCGCCGATGGTATAGGTGGAACTTGAGTGATTGGGTTCTCCTTCGCCGTCGAGGGTCGCGGTGCAGACGCCTCGGATGCTTCGAAGCCCTTCTCGAGCTGTACGCTGCGAGTGCGCGACTTGGAGTGGTGACCCAGGTCGAAATGCATTGTATGCGGTGAGGCGAGCAATACGATAACGACGGAGAAGCCAGTGGTGAGAAAGGACACTGGAAAAAAACCCAGCGACCTCCGATCACAAGTACAAGGGAGACTGCCCCCAGCCTTTATGAATACCGGATAGAATCGTAAAGAGTGTGCTGTGCTGGTCTGTGTGTATCTGGTGCGTTCAGGCTGACCGTCCTCCAGCTGGTGTTTTTTGTTGTGGTGGCGAGAGACCGAAAAGCCACGTCTGGTACCGGCTCAGGTGATGTGCAAGGCGAGAAGCCGTGTGGCAGACTAGGAAGAAGGGGGAGTTGAGGTCGGCCGGTGATTTCGCGTGTCCATTGGGGCGTGTGGCAGTAACGGCCCGGTGCATTGTCTCGTCGTCGCTTCCTCACACGCGCGCAAAGGCTCGAACGGTACTTACCCATTTTGAATGTTGTGAAGAATCGGCGGATTCTAAATGGAGACGCTGATTACGAGGAAGGAGCGGTTCTGTGCGGGCATCAACGTTAGCACCAGCTTCGGGAGGCAAGGTCGAGGGCTTTTGCTTTTTGTTGGAAAGCTTTGTTTGGCTTCGTCAGGCAAGCTCAAGTCGCGATTGTGCCAGACAAATACACCTTCTCCAAAGCCAAAGCCAGCCAACACGTCACGAGTAGGAAAGCACACGGGGCAGAACGAACGGCAGTTGCTTGTGAGGTCGTCAACGCGGTCTGAGGCAATTGGGTGGTTGCGTCAGGGTTGGTGCAGACGGGAAGGCGTGGAAGGGAGATGGGGAGAGAATGGAAGAGGAAAGAAGAAGCAGGAGCGGCCGCGTTGCGACTTGTGGTGGTTTTTTGGTGCGGAAAAAGGGGCGCCAGGAAATTTGCAACCTACCACACGAGCCAGGAGGGTTTTTGACCGGGGCGGCACGTATTATCAAAAATGGCAGGGGAGGAAGGAGCACGCGCGATTACACCAAGCTAAGTTAGAAATAAGTAAGAGGACTGTTGCCGAATGAAGGAGATGGAGTCGAAGGAGTGAATTCTGCGAGGCGCGAACTCGGCAGAGATGTCGAGAGCTGGATTCCTCAAGGGGCGGTGATGGAGGAAAGCGAGGTCGAGGGACGGGAAGGTCAAGAAGGGGAGGATAATTAATTCCACAGGGAAATTTGAGTGTGACGGTTGCCAAAGATTGGGATAGGAGCTGGGTGGATGCTGGGCAGGGACCTAGAGCAAAAGGGGGCACGGGCGTGTGCACGCGTGGAGTGCAGGCACTGGCGGTCCCATTTCGTCCCCTGTGCTGGGGTGCTTGCAGTTGGACGGGAAATCGAGGGCTGCAGCCAATCAGCGACCGAGGGCAGCCCCAAAGTGGCCCTGGCATCAAAAATCCAATCCTCACTAGCGGGGCCGAGCCGGCACCCCTGATGGAGACATCGAAATCACCGAGTTTTTGCGGCCTCAGGCTACAATTTGCCGCTCCCGTCTGGGTTGAATCAGGCTTGGGTGCACGGACACGGAGGCAGGAAGATCAGCAGATCCGATTTCCCATTCGTCTCTTGAGGCGCCTTGGCCTATTGACTACCAATTTTTTCTTCTTCATTTTTCCTCTCGACGGTCCTGAACCTCGGACGCACTGCCGCATTTCTGTGGACAAACGAGACATAGTATCTCCTCGGTACCTACATAGATAGACACCACGTATTGATGTCGGTTGCGAAGTGGTATTTACGACGGCCTGCTCTGTCAGGCCGCCGCCACGCGCTGGATTGCACATGCCCCTGTTCTGGGGAGCTCTCCGATGAAACGCCCATCCAGCCGTTTGCCGGCACTCATGCGACCCCTTTTGGCCTGTTCCATTGTGGCGGTCCCTGGTCTCTGCAATCTCACAGACGTCCGGACCGCGACACCAGCGGTCATCGACCATGCCGAGATGTGGCGTGGTGATCTTTGTTGCCGTTCCTGGGCAAAACACGGGGTTTGGGACCAGATCTGGCGCGGGCCCCCCCCAAGTGCATTGGATGGGACCGCGATTTTGTTTCTGCCTAGCGAAGGGATGGACGACGGCGGGTTCAACGGTCAATTGCCGGATGAACTGAACCGCAGTCAACTGCAAACCCTGGCATGTAGGGAACGTCGCTACGGCAGGGCCGGGGTAGGGACCTCGCAAAAGCTTTATTTCAGTTCGCGCATCAACGGCGGCCGACGTTGCTTTGTCGCAGGGCCAGGAGTTGACACCTCGCCGCAATCATGGAACGACGACCACGGGTGCAGCACGCGGCCCCACTTGTTGCGCCATACCCGGCCAAATCTCAAGGGTTTTTCGGCAGCCGGCCCCATCCAAATTCGTATCCGCCACCCGTTCTTTTTCGACAGGTGCAGGCGGGTTGTCAAGGTTCTGGAAGAATCAGTCAGCAGCCCCCGGCCAAATCTCGATGATGTCAGTAACACAAGCTGGAGCTGCAGCGCCTTGGGACTGTGGTGCTGGGATGGCTACCCGTCTTTTTAGTGATCAAGCGGCCACCATCTCGATTAGAAAATTTCGTTGATAGCTCTGACGGCGAAAGCGAAGCGCATATTCCATCGATTTCAATTGGCCTTCTCTCGCAGGAATGCCGCCTTTGCGAACCGCTCGCGTCGCATCGGCCTTACCTTACCGCGCCTACCTCGATCAACCCGAGCTTATTCCCTCGTGCCTTACCTCGATTGGTGCAGCCAAGCTGGAGCCAGACATGATCAGCGCCAAACAGTGACAAGCCTGACCCAAGCTCGCCTCTATCTACTTCCCTCTACCTTGGCCTGCCCAACCCGTCCACCTACCCAACGCAATATCAGCACGCGAGCAAGTGGCCGTCTGTCTGACCATCCATCCAAGCCGTGCGGCGCAGGCAAATGGCACGCCTCGTGCGGGCCGCAGTTAGACCGGGTGGCCCGGCACACCTGGTCGCGTCTCGGGCTATATCCCTGCGACCAGGACTCGGGCCACTCGGCAATATCCGTCGCAGGCCGGTATTCTCACTCGCCAAGCGGCCCTCGACCCCTCGGCACCGGACCCCGCTAGCACCCTTACTTGTTGGGGGAGGTCTCCTTGTCTACTCGCTATACCCGTCAGACGACTATCAGCGCATGCAGAGACATAGAACGAAGGCGGCGGCCACATGGTTCCCCGTGACGGAGACCGGCGGCGGTGGTGTTCAAGGGTGTGGCGCGCAACAGGGTGCCCGGTCGGCCTTTGCTGGCGGTTTCGAGAGTATTTCGAAAATGACCGAAGGCGACTGGGGAGCCTCCAAGGTTGTCGACTTCATCCTGCCCGAGTGGACAAAACTGCTGCCAGGCTATCTCCGCAAACTCCAGCGCGAGCTCTCTCTGGCCCCTGGCTCTCTTGCGGATGAGGTGTGGGCGGAGGCCCACGACCCGTCCGTCCACCCCGAAATCCAATACGCGGCGAGTGTCCGGGTGTCCAGTGATTTGTGCGAGGACGAAAAGAGCTTTCTTGAGCGCAGGAGGAAGGTTGCCAGGGTCGCTCTGGCCAAGTACCTCGGGCTCGCCGAGGAGGACATCCACCCAGATGATATGCCGACCATCGGCATCTGCGGCTCCGGAGGCGGCCTTCGGGCCCTTGTCGCCGGTGCCGGATCCATGTGCGCCGCTTCCGAGGACGGCCTCTTCGACTGTGTCACATACATAGCGGGTGTCAGCGGATCGTGCTGGCTGCAGAGCATGTACTTCTCTACAATCACCAACTGCAATATGCACCATCTCATCGACCACCTCAAGGCCCGTCTCAGCGTCCACATCGCATTTCCGCCCGCCGCCTTTTCAGCGCTCGTCTCGGCCCCTACTAATAAGCCCCTGCTGAGCGGTCTGATCGAGAAGTTGAAGGGTGACCCCAATGCCGATTTCGGTCTCGTCGACGTGTATGGGATCCTGCTTGCGGCAAGACTTCTAGTCCCTAGGAGCGAGCTAGATGTCGATGAACGTAACTTCAAGCTTTCCAATCAGAGGCAGTACATACGTGCTGGCGCCAACCCACTGCCCATCTACACAGCCGTGAGGCACGAGATCCCCGACGTCGACGTTGACACCCCCGCTGAGGTGCCCTCGGCATCCGAGGAGTCCAAAGAGAAGGCGAAAAAGGAGGCTTGGTTCCAGTGGTTCGAGATTACACCCTACGAGTTTTTCTGCGAGGAATTCGCGGCCGGCATCCCGACGTGGGCTATGGGTAGGAGGTTTTACGATGGCAAGGACGTACTGCAGCCCGGTGGCCTCCATATGCCTGAGATCCGCATGCCACTGCTTCTCGGCATGTTTGGCAGCGCCTTTTGTGCGACGCTGAGCCACTACTATCGGGAGATCCAGCCCCTCGTGCAGAGCATCTCAGGCTTCGCCGCCATCGACGAGGCCATCTCTGGCCGGAACGAAGACCTCAGCAAGGTGCATCCCATCGACCCCACGAGCCTGCCGAACCCGGTCTACGGCATGGACGAAGGAAAACTACCCAAGACGACCCCGACCAGTCTGCCTAGGAGCGAGTATATTCAGCTCATGGACGCTGGAATGTCCAACAACCTCCCTATCTACCCTCTACTCCGCCCAGGGCGTAACCTCGAGATCATCATCGCGTTCGACGCGTCCGCCGATATCAAGACGGATAACTGGCTCTCGGTCGCGGACGGCTACGCCCGGCAGAGAGGCATCAAGGGCTGGCCCGTCGGCATCGGCTGGCCCAAGGAGGAGGCCCCACCACAGGAGACGGCCGAGCAGCTGGAGGAGGCAAGCGCGAGCTCCACGGCCGAAGCAGAGAGCAAGCTTCAAGGCGCGCAGGCCCATCAGGCGGTCGAGCAGCTTGGCGATAGGGGTGGCTCTGGTTCCGGCGTCGCCGCCGCCAAGGATGAGACCGCCGCTGCCAAGGGCCACGACGGCGAGGTCGTCGAGAACAAGAACAAGTACGAGCAGGCCGCCAAGACGCTGGGGTACTGCACCGTCTGGGTCGGCACGACGCAGGAGCGGTCGACGGAGCCGCCACCGCCCATCAAGTCGGACGGCGACGGCGACTCGTGGCGGCTAATGGAACCCGACGCGGGCATAGCCGTGGTGTACATGCCGTTCCTGCCCAACGACAAGGTCGCCGACGTGGACCCGGCCTCGAGCGACTACATGAGCACCTGGAACTTCACGTACACGCCGGACCAGGTCGACAAGGTGGTGGCGCTCGCAAAGGCCAACTACGGCGAGGGCAGGGAGCAGATCAAGGCCACGGTTCGCGCCGTCTACGAGCGCAAGAAGAGGCTGCGCGAGCAGAGGGAGGAGGCCGCGCGTCGGGAGAGGTACCGCCGGCTCATCAGGCGTGGGGACGTCGGCAAGCTAGGCGAGTGGGAGGGGGACCACTTTAGTTGATGATTGACGACAACATTGTTTGTTAGTTTCGTTGGAGAAAAAAAAAGGTATGGTGTTTGGAGGCCTTTTTGTACAACACATGTTTTTGTGGTGTTCGCCATGACCCACATATATAGATACCCAAGCTAGAACAAGATGGAATTCGCTTCTTTGAACCTTCTTCGTCACTTGCAGGACGTCCTGCGAGGTATCTTTGCTTTCAGAGCCGCCGTTCGTGGAGCAAAGAACGAGGACAGGACGGTTTGGTGAGTGAACTGCGCAGGCGCCGGGAGTGTACATCGAGGGTCGACCTTCGGGACGTCTGTTAGGTATTCATGAGGCGAGACGGAGGCCATTTGGGAACTATGAAAGACTGTCTGTTGTCACGCCATGCATAGGGCGAAGTTATCCATGTGCTGCTTGCCAGTTAACTACCGGCTCGAGAAGGTTGTTTCTCTTTTGGGTGTATGCGTGTAATATCTAGCGGCTCGCTTCAGCACGCATACAGCGTAGATGCTACAGTTTTTGGCCAACATAAACGGGCGCTGGACGACGTAATCTCCACCACGTCCAAGTGAGATTCAAATATGTATGCCCTCGGTTCACCAACGGTACGGATCTCTAGCCCCGGCTTCACCGTCAGCGCCATCATCTGTAGGAGGTGCACGCATGGCCTCCTCGGTCCTGGCCGTGCTGTTGTCGGGGGAGGGGCCATCGGCGCTGATACTATCCTTCTCAGGGCCGGCGGCCACGTCATCGGAGCGGGTGCTGCTCTCGGTCTGGACGGCGTTGCCTTGCACCTGCGTCGTATTCCTCCCAGTCTGCGCGCCACTGCTCTCCACCTCATGCCCAGTCTGCTCTTGCCGCCGCCGCCGCTGCTGCGGCGGCGGCGGCCCCCAAGAGCTGGCGCCGCCGTGGACCCGGGCCTTCTCCCAGAGCATCTTCCTGGCCGTGTTCGCAATGGCCTGGCCGCGCGCCTCGCATTCCTCGATGATGGCCCAGGTGGCGGCGTGCTCCTCGCGGATGCAGCGGCGCAGCAGCATGACGGCGGTCGCGGGCGTCAGCCACCCTCTCCGGCGCAGGTCGCGCGAGAAGGCGTTGCCCATCTCGTCCAGGTACCGGAGCGCCACCTCGAGGCTGCCGCGCTCGGCGTAGATGCGCACCATGTGGTCGTACGTCTCCCTGCCGGGCTTGATGGCCAGCGCCGCCATCTCGGCCGCCAGGAACGCCGCCAGCCTGGGGTCCGGCTCGTGCATGCGGAGGAGCAGGTCAAAGGTAGCCAGGTTTGGCCCCGAGGGCGCGACCCTGCGCATGCCCTTGTACAGGTCGATGGCCTCCCGCTGGGCGCCGTGGTGGAGCATGCCCTCCATAACCACGTTGACGGCCGCAACCGGCACCTTCTCCCTGCGCTCCCGGGACCTGAAGAGCAGCCTCGGCATGCCGTGCACCACCATCTCGCGGTCCAGCCGCTGTAGGAGCCGGAAAATGGACCGCGTGCTCCCCGAGTCGGGCTCCATCCCGGCCTGGGCCATGATGCAGAGCACCCGCAGCGCGTTCTCGAACTCGTCCGATCCGGCGTAGCACTCGATCAGGGGTTCGTAGTGGTGCAGCCCCAGCTTGGTCCCGCGCGCGGCCAGGAGCCGGATCGACTGCGTCGCAAGCGCGGTGTCGCCCGCTCCGGACGCCGTGTTGAGCACGTTGAGCACCACGCCGTCTGGCGGGTTCAACTGGTTCGTCTCGACCACCCGGTTCCACACAAACTTGGTGCCCTCGTAGTGCAGCCCGCGCGAGCAGCAGTCCAGGACGAAATACCATAGTATCGTGGGCGGCTCACGGCCATCATCCCGCTCCAGTCGGTGGTGAATTATCTGGAAGACCTCGTCGTAGAATCCTAGCTCCGCGAACGTATACGTAAAGATGTCGTAGACCCAGTCCGGCACCTTCACCAGAGACTTGACCATGGACTCCAGCTTGTCCAGCGCGAGCTCGTACTGCCCGTCGCGGAGGAGCCCTATGGCAATGCTGTTGTGGTCCTCGAGCCTGAGAGCCAAGCCCCGCTTTTCAATATCTTTGAGGATCCAATTCCTCATCTCGTAGTCGGGGTGGATGGTGAGAGCCTGCGGATAAGGCGAGATGCGCATGTGTCAGCGATGAGAGCGGGCGTCCACGAAGCCAGTCGAAAGATGGCTATAGCCAGGCCCCTGGAAACGTACCCGCAGAGCGCTGCCATACAGCTCCTGGGTGGGATCGACTCCGACATCCTGCATCTGGCCGAGCAGGTAGCGCACGGTGCCCGCGCTCCCGCGGGTGTTGGCCTGCGAGCGTATGAGGATGTCGAAGGCCAGCGGGTGGTAGCCGTCGCGGTTCTTGGACGAGATCTCCCGGCGCAGGCGCTTGGCCCAGGCGACGGCGTGGTTGGCGACCTCGGGGTTGTTGCGCATCGTGCGCAGCAGCTCCAGGGCCTTGCGCCGCTCGGCCAAGTGGCGCCGCTCCGCCGCCACCTTCCTCTGCGCCTGCGTCACCGTGTACTGGGCCCTGTCCTCCACACCGTACCCATGGCGGCCCCAGAACTCGCCCAGCTTTGGGAAGTCGGGTTCTGGTGGTGGTGTTCGTTGTGGTGGCGGGTCGGAGCTCGGGCGGCCGTGCGCGGGGTCGGGAGAGGCCGACGGGGTCACCGAGGAGTAGAGGCGATGCTGGCAGCGGCTGGGTTGCAAAGGGCGTGGCCTGCCCTGGGCGAAGGCGCATGGTGCCGACAGAGCCCTGGCGAGAGCTGCCGGGTCGACTGAGGGGCACAAACAGTGCCATAGCCCGTCAATGGTGAGGGTCGTGGCGCGGGTGTTGAACATTGAGCTGGCGTGGCGCCCATTCCGAGGGATTTTGGGCTGCCACTTCAAAGCTTTTGATTTGGTATCGTGTTGCAGGCCAAGGGGGCCTCAATCCATTTTCCTTGTCTGTGTTTTTTCATCACCAAAAAAGCTATGACAGGGGAGCTCTCGTCATCGGGCAATCCTTGAGCGGCGGCTGCACGCAAGGGACCCGCTGTGGATCCTCTTGGACCAGGAAGTCGAAGACGGGAGCGTGATCACGTGGTATAACACATGGGCGTCTACCGCAACGGCATCAGGGTAAAATGGCAAAAAGAACAGTGGTGATGGAGAGAATTGCTGCGTTGGTTTATTTTCTGTTGAGTGAGGTACGTGGTGAAGATGCAGCTTGGGAACCGGACCTCTCATGATGTTGCTGGCCATATTCAGCACCTAGCGTTTTCACTTAGTTCGGGCGCCTTGGGAGTATAGACGGCGCCATAGAGAACGTGCTACCCCTGTCACACCCCTCCACGCTTTAAGGGCGAAGAAAACCAGCTCGTAAAACAGTCCGGTATGCCTCTCCAGTCCCTTCCAAATAGCTCCTGACCTCCACACCCGTTGCCGCCCTTCCCTCCAAATCCCTCTCCGCACCTCAAACAACATTTGGCAGAGGCTGCAAAGGGGGAACACGTATCCAGGGAAATGCGCCGTAGGCTTGTTTTGGGTATAAATCGGTGGGTCGGTCTGAGTCTAGTATCATCGGATTTGTTTCCGCAAACGCCGAGAACGGCGGCAGCGGCAGCGGCAGCGGGTTCGTCTTCCCCCCTGGGATTCCTTTTATTGTCCACCGCCCCCTCGTCCCCTACCACCGCGAGCACCTCCCCTTCCACGGCCACCCCGTCCCCTGTCACCGCCGCCGCCTCCGCCACCACCACCACCCCGGTGGCCATGGTCGCCGCCTCCTCCTCCTCCGCGATGATGGTGGCCTCCGCCACGGCCGCCGCGGAAGCCGCTGTGTTGGCCTTGCTGTTGCTGATGTTGCTGCTGCTCCTTTACCAGGTCGATGACCTCGTCCGGGACTCGGAGATATTTTATCTGGCAGGTTTAAACATTTGTAACAGAGAGTGTGAGCCCAGGGTCCAGTCCAGTTGGAGGGACGGGACGAGAGACAAAAAAAAGAGAGAATAGAAACAGCGAACATTGTTGCCCTTGACGTATATCTCAGGTAACCGCATAAACTTGTCGCCCTCGGGGCTCGTCTGCACCACCTCCTTCATCGTGAGGTTCATCCACGTGTCGCACATGACCAGGTGGCCGTTAAGAGTCTCGCCGTTCTTGAGCTCCACCATCATAGCGTGGCCCTGCGCCGCGTTGAGGAGCCCGAGCGGTAGCTGGAGGGACGGAGGGGAGTAAGTGGTCAGCGGATGCTCAACATGTCCGGTGTCGCTCCGGGCGGGGTGGGGGCTTCAAAAGAGAGAACAAAAAAAAATTATCGACGGCTGGTGGGCGCACTCACCATGGTGTCAGAGGGTATTGGGCTTCGCCCGTGGGTTGTGCAGAAGGATTGCTTGGTCAAAGGAGTGTCGGCGGGCTCCGGCGAGATATTGGAAACGGATGTTTGGCCAAGCTCGATGGGCTAAGGTGGAGAGCTGCGTAGGTGGGCGGTCGGGCTGGTGGGGCAGACGTCGATTTGCGCGCTTGGCGTTATTGGCTGGTGACGCCACCAGTGGCTTTTGGCATCGACGGCGCTATAAAAGGCCAGGAAGTTGGTGAAAGAATGCACGTGATATCAATTCTAAACTCGGAACAAAAGCTACATGGACACAAAAACAAATATCGACTGAAAACAGCCAAGACAACTTCCTTCCCCGAATGCTGCTGGGTTCAAGCACTTCATCACATCCTTCCAGACTCCATCCAAAGCCGAGGAGACTACCATGACCACCATGTAGAGACTACCTACCTAGTGGGCACATAAAGCCAAACCGGCGGGGCGGGTCCTGCAGGCCCCGGGGTCAAGGCTGGCTGGGTACCCAGCTACGCAGCCGACGTAACTAATTTCCCCTGCGGCAGCTTGGTTCGGTAAGAAAAACAATGTCCGCCCCGTCCTGACTACTTTAGTCCTCCTGTTTAGGCATTCTCGCGGCTCTTTCGGTAGCTCGCCTGTAGCGACAACAAAGTCAGCAGACGCTCATTTGCCTATTCTTACGCAGTAAAATAGCAATAACTACATCATAGGATCAGCGCAGCGCGTAACCCGGACCGCGACTTGCCTCCTGTTCGACCTGGAGACCCTCAATAAGAGGCGCAAGCTCCGACAGGATCTCGTAGGCTTTCTTGTGGTACTCCATCTGGGCGGCCACGAGCTCGGCAAGGTTGCGGAGGGGCTCGGGCGTGTCCAGGACCTGGGCATGGGGGTGGAAAGGATGCATTGTCAGTATTGAGGGCGACGTCGATGGATGGATCCTGGGGTTGGCACACTCACGTTCTTCATAACACCCACGGCCTCCTCGGTCTGGGTGACGAACTCGTCCTCGGCCTTCTCGATCTCCTCCTGCGCCTCGGGGCTGAGCTCGTGGTCGTCGTGGGCGTCGGAGCGGATGGGCGAGGCCGGACCGGCGGCGCCACCGCCGACGGTGGGCAGCTTCCAGGTGGTACCCTTGGCGCGGGCCTTGGCCGCGTCGAGCGTGAGGCGGGAGCGCTCGACGTTGCGGCGGGCGCGCTGGGCGAAGAGCAGGTTGGTGTTGAGCGTCGTGTTCCAGCCGGCCAGGAAGCTGCGCTGGATCTGGTTGTCCTGCGCCAGCCGCGCCTCGCCCACGCGCTCCGAGGCGAGCGCGTACTTCTCGAGCGCTGTCGCGAGCGGGTCCTCGCCCGCGCCCGCGTGCGCCTGGTGCAGCGCCTGGCTGCTGGCCAGCGACGCCCGCGCGATCGCGTGCGAGAACGTCTTGGGCTGCGGCTTGGCCGCCGGCGGGGCAGTCAGTGCCGCCTGCGCCTCGGCGGGGGACGTCGCCGACGAGAGCAGCGTCACTTTTTCGCTGACCGTCCTGCCGAGGTCCGAGAAGGTCTCCTTGATATTGGGCGGGTAGTCGTACGGCTCATTTGAGTATTGGGTGCTGCGGGTCAGGGCGCAGGCGTATTTTGTCAGCCTTGTTGTCCGTCGGCCTCTGTCCGTCCTTACTCGTCCACTCTATTCTTCCCATCAAAGCGGGGCATGATGAACAGACGCCAGCGAGGAGCAGCGGCCATCTCCGGCATAACATGGACGTGTGCTAGGACTTCCGGGGATCTTACGTGACGGCAAGCATCTTCTGGTGCACGTTCTTCAGTGCATCGACCCGCTTCTCAAGATCGATGTAGTCGGGCGGCAGCTGGGTCTAAGACGGCGAGCGCACAGGGGCCGGTCAGCCTGGCTGATTGAAGGGCACGTGGTGGCTAGGTGGCATTCTCTTTCTAACCTTGTCCTCGACCTGTCCGAGCTGCTCCTTGGTGTATTGGAACGTGCGGGAGGCGAAGGGGGTGATAGACGCCCCCAGCGAGCTGTGCCGTGGATGAGTAGCGCCGCGTTAGCTTGCATATCCGAGACCGTGGCCATGGAGAGCGGGCGCGATGTCGTCGTCATCGCCGTCATCACAACAGCTGGCTGGCAAGTTGGCGGAGGATAAAAAAATAAAAAAATAAAAAAAACTCACGTAACGCTCTTGCTGAGGTACTTGAAATCCATCTTGGCCGTCTTTTTGGTGCTGCTAATCCGGGGACGATGGGCAGGAAGGCAGAGATGCTGTGTAGCTGGCGGTCTCGAAATGAGCTGTTGATTGAGGGCAACCTATCGAGTTGTCGAGGCTGGACAGCAGGTGCAGAGCTTGGATTGTGGTGATGTTCAAGCTGACCTCTTACGTAGGCGTGCCCTCCTCAGGCGAGCCAAGCAGCATGGGTGCCGGGGTAACGCCTTGAGGGGTTTGGATTAGGTCTGAAATGCAGGCACCGGGTGGGGGAGGTGGAGCCCAACTTCCCCTCCATCAAGGCGGTCAGTCCTGGACAGGCCGCTGACCTTCGTCTGCACGTGCTAATGTTTTGATCGGAGCACACAGAGCTCCATCTGGCTGGGATCCCTAGTCTGGATAGGACGCTGCCGTTCGTGTCCTCAATCATCTCATAAAGGTGCCAAGAAGAAAAAAAGAAGGGAAAAAAAAAAAAAAAAAAAAAAAGAAAGACAAAAAGCGCGCTCACTGCAGGGTTAATGGCTGTTCCATCTCTCGGACTTCGAAGCCGCATCCAAGGTGAAGTAAAACGCACGATTTATACCCAGAAACGCTTTTCTCCCCCACGGACTCGCACGGGCAAAAGATGTTGTGCAGTTCCTCCCGTCTGCCAAGCCTAGCTTAGCCTGGACACTAGTCTAGGTAGGTAGTCTAGTCGACTATGTGCTTATTATCGGCCCACGACGGCTGCACGCGCCGGCAGACGTCCTCATAGTCGGCCAGCCGGTCCTGGTCCCAGTCCGGTGTCGTCCAGAACATGGTCCAGTTGGAGTCCTCGAGCTTCTTGAAGCCTCGCGACCGCTCAAAATACCAACGGTTGACGGGGTTGTCCTTGCGGCTGCGCCAACACACGCCCTCAGGGAAGCAGGTGCGCACCATGGCGTTGAACACCATGTCCGCCACCCCTCCCGCGCCCTGTCTCTTGCGCAGGACCGCGAACTTGTCCAGGTAGGGGACCAGGCGCCCCTGCCGCTGGGCCTCGTCGAACGACAGGCCCGCGGGCGCCTCCCACGTTAGGATCGCCCCGCCGTCGTACTCGCCCGCGATGATGACGCCGGCCAGGCTGTCGCTGACCCGCCCGAGGTAGTCCCGTACGTCCAGCGGCCGCCCAAACGAGTCGTCGATGAGGTGCACGAGCCGCGGCAGGTCTATGCAAGTGTCCGTCAGCCGGGGCCGCGGAGCCCCCAGCGATGGCGGTACCCAGAGCTGCTGTCGTGGGTCTGGGATGATGGCCAGGGGCAGTCCGCGCTTGGCCAGAGTCGTCCTTGAGAGGGGTGACAAGTCCTGTGGGCTTTGTTCTTGCTGCTGCTGCTGTGGCTGCTGCGGCTGCTTCTCCTCCCACTCCCTTCCGTCCTTCCTGTTACGTGACGCCGCGATTCTGCCCAGAGGCAACGATGACGAAAGGACCGACCGATCCGTCAAGAGGTTATAGATGAGCGGGTTTTTGGCCTTCCTAGTCCCTGTAGTACCTAGAAACCCAAAATCTTGGTTCTGGGCCTCACTATCTCGCTTCTTGGTTCGAGGGATGTTGATATTGGCAGCTTCCTTGGGCGTTGTCATCAAAACGGAGGATGTGGACGGCAGCATGGCGAGTATGTTTCTGGTGAGCTCGAGGTTTTCCGAGTGCTTCTTGCGGATGAAATCTGGCGACAAGGCCTTGGCTCTAGAACCAGTTCCATGTAGCCCACTGTCGGGTATCGAATGGATGTCCTCGAGGGACGAATTGAACTCATCGGTCATGTTCAGGAAAATGTGGGCGCCTCCCGGTCGATTCCGCGCTGGAGTGCCGCCCAAGGGGTCGATCAGAATGACTCTGGCAACCGTTGCCTTGGGTACAGGTCTGAACGATGCCGTAGTCGCAGTCGGATCCTGCCGAGACGGGAACTGCATCCCGCTGAGATACCTCGCTAGGGCTAGAAGCAGCTCGTTGGAATTGACAGGCACCGCGATGGACGCGTCGGTCGAGGTCGCGTACGATGGCACGACGACGATGGACGCATCACGCAGCGGGGAGATCAACGGCTCCTCGAAGGCGACGAAGATGCCGCCGGCGAGAAACCGAGAAGAGGTGTGAGTGGTTGGCGCAATGCCCAAGAGCGAATCGACCACTCGGTTGTGGCGGCCCTTGCCCGTGGCCGCAAGTACGCGCTCCGTCTGCTCGGTGACAGTCGACCACCACTCGGCCCTGCTTCCAGCGACCTCGGGCTCGCAGTCGATCACTACTATGCTCGGCATGCCCAGCGCCCGGAGCTGCCGCAGAGTCTTCCCGAGGGCGCCGAGGGTCTCATGGTTGATGGACTGGGGCTCCCGTATCTTGACGAGGGCGACATGGGGAATTTTCTCCTTGGCGGGAGCGTCTAGTCCCGGAGCAGCTGCGGCTGCAGCTACCTGGACGGTCGTTTCATGGCCTGCCTTTGGTTTGGCGGAAGGAGAAGACGCGGCCGGGCCGAAGCTTTGCAGGTACTGCCTCGTGTCTCGCTTCGTCGGTGACGACTCGAAGACGGACATGAGGAGATCCCTGTCCTCTGAGGGCTGCTCTGCCATCCAGCGCGGGACTGGGGGCCAGAGAGAGCTCAGGTCGACGTCTTTGACGGCGGCAGACCCGCGAGTCGAGACATGAGGGCGGCTCACAGCCGACGGTGTCGCCGCTCGTCCGGTCGACTTTGAGCGCCGACATCCATATGCCCCGCCAAGGCGGGCCTACAAGTTGTCGCCGTTAGTGGCAGCTTCCAAAACGTGGAACGCAGAGCTCGCCGAAGTCGGACCTTGGGATGGCTATGATGGCCACTCCTTACCTGCCGGGCAATTGAGGTTGCCTTGTTCCAGGCGGTGCTTCGCATCATTCTTCAGAAAACATGACTGTCGGGAAGAGAAAGAAGGCGAAATTGAGAGGGATCGCGGAGTTAAGGCATCATTTTGGCTGGTGTTGAAAACCAATATATAAGCATTCTGCACAGTGTAAAACACAGTGTATTATAAATTATATAATAAAAATTAAATTAAATAATTGCTAATACAACGGTAAATAGTTATCTTACTATTTATATATTAATACGTAAAATAAGTTGTTATTTAAATTAACTCTTTTTATAATTTTATTTTTAATTTTATTTTATACTTAATGTACGTATATTTTTTTAAATTTACTTTTTATAAATAATTATACTACGTTTTTGCATAGTATTTTTAAGGGCTGTTTATTATATAAATCTTACTTTTAAATATTACAAATTAATTTACCTTATAATTTTCCCCTTTATATTCGATTTTTAATTACTTTATTAGAACTGTGCATTTTCCTGGATTTGCATAGGGAACCAGGTGCCTGGAAAGGGGGGTGGCCGATGAGGGGTGCACTGACTTACCTCCTTAACACTGCCACGAATTTAAAAATGATACAACCATGTGAAGTGAATGATTTAAATGTTAGGGTTGTGCTTGAAAATGTAATGAATGTTTCCTATAAAACTGAAAAGAACATAATGAAAATATAAAAAACCATGCCGCCCAAACGCCTAAACCCTCAATTTACCAGCATGCTACCTGATCATATGCATACGCAAGTACCTACTTATCACCCTTTCTGCTTGGGAAATGCCATTGTAGTTACCCCTTCCAACTACTGTATTTAGTTTGTCCCCGGTGCTGATTTCATGCTCGGAAAACCACTGCCCTCTTGGTATTCGTGCCCTTTTTACCGGATTCCGTGGTCTTGCCGGGGGTCGTCTTCTGACCGGGGGGTGTCGTCGTGCCAGCTCTCACGGGGCAAGCGTTCGGGGCCTTCCCGAGCTTACCGGGGCCTGGAGCGTTACCTGCAATCTTGCCGGTCGGAGCTCCCTTCGAAGTGACCTGACTGGCGGTAGTCCTTTTGACATCTCGGATGTGGAGGCTTTGATCGTAATAGTAGCAAAGCAAGCTCACAGGGTCTTGAACCTGCCATTCTCTGGTGGCGGACTTGTAAAGATCGTAAACCTTGCCAGAATGGTCAGCAACAACTAAGCTGCCGTCCGCTTTGTATGTGGGGGTGCTGAAGAAGGGTGAGGCGGAGCTTGATCCCTTGGAATCCTTCTTAGAACCCTTCTTGGAGTCCTTCTTGGAATCCTTTTTGGAACCTCCTTTGGAAGAAGATTCCCCTCCATTATCTCCACCACCTCCCTTCCCTCCGCCTCCTTTCTCCCACGTGGCCTTGTCCACAAACTCACTCGAAAGCTTCCCTTTTTTGACACGAGTCCATCCAATGATGGCATTCCAAGGGACTCCATATACCGCCGAAAATTCTTCTTCGCCAGCGTGGGGATTTATGCGGTTAATCGAGTTATAGTATCGGTTGACATCGACGTAATAAACATTGCCGACGGAGGATCGATCTTGTAAATATACGCATCCGCGCTCTTCTTGGCAAACGTCTTGGCGACGTTAGTGCTGCTCGTGGTCGATAGATTGTCACGCGGGGATCGCCACGCCGGCGCAGCTCCCCCAGTACCAACGGATATTAAGGCGCCAGGCGATTGGGGCGGTTCAGCTGGACACAAGACCCTCGCAAATGGAATAAGGCTAGGCGCCTAACCCTTTTATAAATACGTACCTAACCCTGCTAAGTACGGGCTATCTAATGGCTTATATAAAAGATACCATTTTGAAGGGTCCTTTAAAAAGATTCTGTTTTTTTAAATATTTTTTTAAGGTTATAAAAAGTTTATTATAATATAATAATTTTATTAAGCCGATTTTATCCTTTTATTATAAATAAATTTTTCCTGTCCTGAATTGCTTTATAACAATTGTATTATTTTTTTTAAATTTTGGCGGGGCTGTTATGAAATGATTTTTTTTTATTTTTAATGCATTAAGTTTAAGGCTTTTTTGTTGCATAAAATTATGGTTGCATTAGTGTTTTTAGGGTAATTTTCTGTATTATTACCGTATTAAGGTTAAAATTGTATAAAAAGTTTTCAGATTGGCCAAGCGGATTGGAAAAAATAAGCATTTTTCCTGTTTTAATTGCTATAATTTTAAAAAATATAGCGATAATATTATGCGTATAAATTATTAAATAAATTTTCTTCCCGAACACTGGATATAAAAATAAAAAAAATATTATTAAAATTAATATACTATCAAGCACGATGCAATTAATGTTTTATTATAAATGATATATTTGATTTGTTAGCCCCAACCCTTCTGCCCCCTGCCAGCCTTGGTTGTAACACTGGGGCCTTAAACTTCTGCATCGCTTATACCGAATTATCTTATTTGTTCGGTGATCTTTTTCAATTATTATCGCAGGTCCGTTATAAATACCAGCTTATAGCGCTCCTGATACGCAGTGTGGCTTGGTGGGAAAGGCTCCGTAATTCCCGGGGAAATCGCCCGTTCCGTGGGTTTTTCAGTATAATCCGCCATTACGGAAAAAATCTTATAAAAATATAATAGGTCAGGCCACAAAAAAATCGTCTGGTGGGTGCTAAAATAGTGTTATTCTACAAAACGAGAAAGAAAAGGGTAAAATTGGGCCTTGCCTTTGGAGGGCTTAAAGCAACCCCTATATACAGAAGTCCTGGCCCAGGGAGCATCCTTGGGTCATATGATCCGTGCCCAGCACGGATCCGTAACAAAAAAAGATATTTTCAAAATTATAAAACCCCTAATAATCATAAATATTTTACCCAAAAATTAATGGATTTGGATTCCCGAAATGCAGAAAATATTTAATATTTTTAAAAAAGCATTTATCTTTTTACCAATCCTAAAGCATTGTGATTTAGCGCTTTTTGTTATTATGGAGATGGATTTTTCCGATTTTGCAATAAGTGCTGTGTTATTTTAATAAAACCCAAAAAATAACAAATTTTACCCGGTTATTTTTTATTTTCGAAAAATAATATTAGCAAAAATTAATTACAAATTTATAATAAAAAACTTTTTGCAATTGTTAATTATTTTAACAGATGGAAATATTACTTAAAAATGGCCCAATACCGGATAAAAATTTTCACAGACCACCAAAACCCGTCCTATTTTATAACGGTTAAAATGCTTACTTAATATTAAACCAAATGGGTATAATAATTATCCAGTTATTAGTTTTTGATTAATTATCGATCAGGAAAGCAAAATAAAAAGGCCGATATTTTTCGAAGCTAAAATAATATCGATTTAAAAAAGGGGAGTAAGGATTAGCCGATTATAATGGTCCTATAAGAAAAATATTTTGCAAAAAAAACCCTCACAAATTCCTTTTTTTTTTTAGCTTTGGTCCGGTTTTATAATATTCCGATATTTAATGAGATAAGGCATTTACGAACCGAATTAAACAGGTTGCCCAAATTAATAATAAATACCGGGCATATATAAAAAACCGGCATAAAAAAAGCTATAAAAAAGGCTTTTTTATAAATATAATAGGTTATAAATCTCAGCCCAGCTAAAATTAAAAAGCGAAATTTTTAATTTAAAATATAATACTAAAATAACCGGATATATAGGTATAAATAAAACCCTGGAACTAATTATTTGATATTTTTAATAGCTAAATATAAAAAAAAATGTTAAAAATTATATAAAAAACTGTTTAAAATGCTAGTATAATAAGGTTTTAAAATATGCTCTTTTTAGCTTTTTTAACTTATAAAACTATATTATTAATCCTGGCAAATTATAATTATAAACTTTATCACGAATTTTTCAAAAAACCGCAAGTATAATTTTATTTGGGTAATAATAAACCTTTTTACCAAAATAATATATTTTGTACTTTTAAAAAAAGGGAAAAAAAAACGGATAATATCGGAATAGGCATTCTGTGCGCATGCGATCCGGAAAAGGAGAACGGAATGGAGGGACCCTCTGGGCCCCTTTGGATCCCGCACGGGCCAACCGGCCTGTGCGGCTAAAGCGGCAGATCGCCTTTTGGGCGATCGCCTCCGCGCAAATAAAAGGGCAATCTTTTACCCTTCCTTAAGCAGATAGATTCCTTTCTCCTTGTATATAATAATAGGACTTTCCCAGATTATAAAGATTATTATTCACCCTTTTTAAAAATTTCCGAACCGACTGAACAAAAAAAACCCTTTTTTGCTAACACTAATTAGTGTTATCAAAAGATAATATAAACGGTTAAGTAAAAGATTTAGCATTAAACATTTACCCATCGAATCTTTAAGATTTAAAAAAGGTTAATGAAAGATTTAAAAGCAAAGGAACGCTTTTCCTCCGCTTGATAGCATATTTACTGAACAAATAAATCCTTTTCTCCTTTGGCCTGCACTGCCCAGCAATTAAATCAGAACCAGTTGAGAAAATTTTACAAATTTAGAAAAAAATATTGTATAATTCCCGGAGTAAATTAAATTATCAGTTTCTAAATTTTCGAGGGCTTTTGGATCAAAAAAATTACCCCAAGGCAAGTTTGCTCGTCCATTTACCAAAATAATAGCCATAGTTATTCCAATAAAACCTTAATAATTAAACAGGTATTATTAATAAAATATCCGGAGCACAAAAAAGCGGTTCCGAAAAAAATTTCAATTAGAAAAAAATCTATCCCTCGAAAAATATTACAAAATTATTTAAAGGATTGGATTTTTCCCAAACTTTTATAAATTTCTGTAACAAAAACCTTTTTTAACAAAAAGATTATACCCTAAAAAGTTTATTCCAAACCGTTTTTAACGATTAAATTAATATTTGGATTATTAAATTTATGCTTAAAAACTGCCAGCAACACGGCGATTTTTTTTTTAGCTTTTTTCGAAAATTTTAATGGTTTAAAGCTTATATATATGGATCAGCTGGATATAAAAGCTTTAAAAATATTTATTAAGTTTTTAACAAATCGCAAAATTATTGTTCCTAGCAAATTAAACCTAAAAAGCTTAAAAAAATTAAATTTATTATTAACCGATATAAATAATACCCAAAACCTGGCGATCGGGGGAACAGCAAAACCCCTAATGATAAATTATCGGAATAAAAATAAAAATTTTAAAATTGTAATTTTGCCTGCAAAATTATCGGCCCAAACAAAAGCATACGGCCACCAGATTAGCAAAAAACGGTTAACCGGAAATCCTTAAAACGGATTAGCATTTAAATTAAAATGCAATAATCATTTTTATAACGGAACAATCTATTATTAAAACAAAAACCGGCCAAAGCACCAATTCCCTTTTCCGATCCCCAAACCGAAATAGTAATTTCCGGATAATTATTCTTTTAGTTCCCCCAAAAAATGCCACAAGAATCAAATTTCGGTAACCTTATAATAGCCATTATTCAGATCAAAAATTAATCGATTAACTGGAATCCATTTCCTTAATCTGCCAGATCGGGAAAAACGGCTTTTAGCTATAAAAAATTATATGCCCGGCTATTATTACCAAAATTTTTTGGCTTATAAACGGGCAAAAAGCCAAATAATTAACGCATACCGCATATTTCTTCCGCTAAATACAACCAATATACCGCTTAATACAAATTTGGTAAAAGTATTTAAAAATATGTATAATAAAACACATAAATATTTCGGAAAATAATACAATATTTTGGATAATAAAATTTTGATTTTCGCAAATACCTGTAAAATATTTAACATCCTTTTTTTATAGTTTTATACGCTTTTTTTTACTAACCTTTACAAATTAAGCCAAAGCTTATTTTATCCGAGCTATAAATAAGCGATATATTTTTAAAAAAAACCTACCTAAAATTTAAAGAATATTTCGATACAAAAATTAATCAATAATAATATTACACAAATTAAAACTCGATTATATTCCAAATTTGTTGGCAGGAAAGGGTTTCTCCTGTTCAATCGGCTCGGAGATCTCCAAAAAGGGTGAATAACAATCTTTATAATCAGGGGAAATTCTATTATTATGCACAAAAAGGAAAGAATTTATCCGCCTAAGGAAGGCCAAAGGACTGCCCTTTTATCTGCGCGGAGGCGATCGCCCAAAAGGCGATCCGCCGCTCTAACTGCACAGGCCGATTGGCCCGTGCGGGATCCAAAAGGGCCCAAAGGGTCCCTCCATTCCGTCCTCCTTTTCCGGATCGCATGCGCACAAAATGCCTATTCCAATACCGGCAATTTTTTTTTATGCGCGGGTATTCCGGTGTTTTATTTCCACGATATAATAAGTTTATCCCGGAGATCGTAAGGATCTCCGAAGGCTTTAACGGAGGTGTTTTTACAAAAGAAATGCCAAATTTGGTGATCCGGTTTTTTGATAAAGAAAATAGCCGGATTTGGTAATCCGAAACGTTTATTTAAAAAGGGGAGCGCCCTTAATGGGCCAGCAATTAAGGCAAAACGAAAATAAGCGTTTTGGAAGGGCATTTTTATGTTTTGGAAATATTGGATTATTAAGCCAAAAAATAATAGGAAAAAAATAATGCAGGTGCGGGCCTTTGCGCAATAAAAAGCTATTTAGCAGATTATTTTAATAAAGAATAATATTAATAATTGTTTTTGTGATTTTAAGGATAAGGTTTGCGTTTATATAAAGGCATTTTGTTTATCCCGTTTATAATTCGGCCAACCTGCACCGGTAAACCTTATTTATTAATCTGTTTTTTTTATACCCTATTTGTATATATTTTATTATTTAAAATCCCGATTAATTAATTATTATTTTGTTAATTATTATTTTTTTTTCCTTTTTTTGCCTTTTTTTTTATTTTTATAGCTAAAATAACTGGTAAAAAAAGGAAATTATCGAATTTCACCCGGTTATATAAAAATTTAGCAATTCGGAAATTATCCCGAGCCCAGAACCCTTAAAAAAAAAGGCAAAAATAAAATTATTTTTAAAATTTTTAATTATCGCACCACTGGCGGTAAAAATATTAAACCGCTAATTTTAGGCTTTGGTGGGTACAGTAAAAAGGTGGATTTAAAATCGGTCCTATATTTGGAATGTTTTAAATTAATTTTGGCCGGTAAAATACCAGAGCTTGATAAAAAAAATAATTACCGGGATTAAATCCCGAACAAAAAGCAGTATTGGCTGTGCGCTTTAAGCTATATATATAAACCTATATAAATTTTTCGATTTTTGAAAACTTAATTGTAAAATTAGGTTAATAATTATTTTTAATCCTTTTTTGGTTTTGCATTTGGCTTTTAAATTTTTTGCAATATAATGCTAAAGCGAAAAAATTTACAAAAAAGTTATAAATTTATATCCTAAATTAGGTAATCGGAATATATTTTGCTAATAGGGATTATTTAATTGCAAAAATTTAATAAATAAAGAATTATTTGTAAAATAATATTAATTTTTGCCGAAAAGGATAAGGGTAAGGATAATTTATTTGTTAAAGCAAATAATAATTTTTTTATAATAATACGAGCGGAATATAATGCTATAAGCCAAACGGCCGTTTTAAAAATATAGGATGCTGCAACCCTAATAAAAATGCATAATAAAAAAAAAAAGTAAAAAAAGATCTGGGGATATGCATTTAAAAAATTGCGATATTATTTTTTTGCGCTGCATTATTTGTTATTTTTATTAATTGTGAGAAGCACGGTTCCATATTATATTGCGCTATATTTTTAAAATTTGTTACTTTTATTATAAAAAAATAATTAATTTATTATAACCCTTAGCTTTTTTTTATTTTTAATTTTGCTTTATTTATTTCTCGACCCTGATTATTATTATATTAAAGCTAATAAAATCCTTTAAAGCTTTGTTTAGCTGATTTTTGGTTATAATATTTGCAGGATTATTTATTTTTGCAATTTACCGGATTTTATTAATTTCCTAACCCTTGTAAAATTCACAAAAAGTTATAATATTTATTATAAGGCATTTTTCCGTTATTGTTCCCAGTTGGATAAGGCACTGATATAGCGAAAAGCTATCAGTACAAATCACCAGCTTGCAAAAAGGTAGGTCCAGTTTTTTATTAATCGTTAAAAGCATTATTTTAAAAATATAACCTGTATTAAATCTGCTGATCATATTATAAATTTTGCTAGCAAAAATGCTTTATATTACCCTTTTGTATTTGACAAAACTTTAATATAATATATTTCCGGTGATTTGGAAACTTTTTTCCTGCTTTATGCTGGTTTGAATTCCAAAAACAACCATAAAACCGATCTATAAATTAAAATCCTTATTATTAGCAAAAAATCCGTCCATAAATACAAATAATTTTGCTGTTAATAAATCGAATTGGATATAGTTCAGGCCTTTATCTGTATTATTAATTTATTAACGGATATATTTGTTAAGTTTTTTAATATTTGTATCCTGGGATTTTTTGGCTTATACCGCCACGGAGTAATCGAAAGCAGCATCCGGCTGGCATATTAAATTAATATATGCCCCTTGTGCGTGCTGGATAATATATTATTATTAAATATTATCGCCCTTATAAGGCATAAGCTTAAATCGATCTGCCTGTTCTTTTTGCTATATATAAATAATTATTTTACCGATTGCAATTTTGCAGCTATTAAAATAACCTTTATTATTAAGGTTTAGGATGGACCTCGGTTTGGCTTTAAAATTTGCTTTTTGAAAGGCAACTTTTTCCTTTTCCATAAATTTTTTGCTATTTAAATTTAGCGTATCGTCGGTTTATATATTAATAATTCCAAAACTTTTGCCAATTTTTGAAATAAATAAGCAGGGATTATAATCGGAAATAAAATAATCTAATCGTTTTTTATAATACTTTTGGTATATTATAAACCAATATAATCCGGCTTCAGCCAATCCGTAAAACAGTTTAATCAAACAAAATATGGTTCTAAAAGGGTATTATTGCTATAATTTTATAGGAAAATATAGGTAGATAATCTTTTGTAATTTAATTTTGGCCTGGGTATATACTTAACTAATATTTCGGATTATTAGCTGGTTCTTTATAACTATAAAGGTTAATACAAATGCGAGGATCAGGCATTAATTATATTATATAATTATCGGAAACTGGGTAAATAATATTAATTTTTCCCAATTATTATATTATTGTACCACAAATTTTAATTTTTCGTAAAGGTTTGCATTTGTCCTTTTAACCTTTTTAATTATATATATTCCGAAAATTTTTACCAATTTATTAATTTGGTATTATTTAATCGGTTTAATTATATTATTGGCCAGCAAATTACCAATTTTTTTTGGTTAAATTATTTAAAAAATTTGCTTAAGGTTATAATATTTCCAACCTATTAATAATAAAGCGCTAAGCGTATAAACTTTGTTTTTTTTGCCTTTATAAATGCTATTAGGATATTTATTGCCTCGGAATTGCGCCGAAATTATCCATATCATTTAAATGCCGGTTTATCGGCTAATATAATAACCAAAAATGCCGATAATTCAGGTACTTTGCGTAACCTCCCTTATTTATACAAAAAAAATAACAATAATTTTTCGATTTTTAAATTATCCTTGCTAACATTTGTTAAATTATTAATTTGCTATTTTATATTTTTATAAAACCGTTTTTGGAGCTGCGGCTGGTTTAGGGCTGGATATTTAAATAATTCCAGCTGCTTTTTTAAACCTGCTATTTGCTGCTCCCTTAATTTATGGTAAAATTTGCAAATAATGCTCCGGAATATTGCTAAACCATTTGGCATATTTATTATAATTTTGTTTTTTATCACAAATAATATTTTAAAAGGTTCCTGCTATTTTTGTTTTTTTCGATAAACAAAAACCTTATTTCCCAAAACAAAAAAATTGGGCAATATCCCTGTGATACTCGGGCTGTTATGCATATTTAAAGTATTATTTACCTTTTGTTTGGCAAAAAATTTGCGCAATTTTGCTATAATTTTGGTAATTATTGCTATTTGTTAAACCTGTATTCCAAAAGGTGCTAAATTATTATTAAATTGCAGTATAATACCAAAAACGAGCAAAATAAGGATTAATTTATTAAATTTTATAATATTATTTAATATTTTAATTGCTTTTTAAAGCACCGAATAGGGGTAAATATTAGGGTATTTTTTTTTAATTATTTTATAAATCCGTTGGAAAAATTTATAATATTTTTCAACTTTGCTTATCGATTAATATGCTTTTATTGGAACCTAATAATATATAATCCCAAAAATTTTTATTTTTGCCTGGAATTTGTTTATAACAAAATTGGTTTCTGCATTATAAAATATAATATTAGGCAAATTAAGGTAAATATTAGACCAGTAGCATTTAAAAATTTCCCATATTTTTTTGGCTAATCCTTTTTTAAAAAATATTGCTATGTTAAATGCAATATTTGTATTAATTATATAAAATATTTATTTATCGTCCAAATAATAATATTAATAATTATTTTATAATTAAAATTAATATTATTTTTAAATATAAATTTAAAATATTATAATGCAAAACTTATGGTTTGGCAATGGTGGCACACTCGATTTATTATTTGCAAAGCATTCCGATTTACCCAATGGCCTGCCTGGTTTAGCATATGCCAAAAGCAATTAACAAAAAAATAACCAAAGTATTTATATAAACGCCTCAGTTTTATTTCCGTTAGGGAAAATATTTTTATAATCGTTTAATTAGTTAAATATAAAGCACCTAAATAGCTAATTTTATTGAAAAAAAAACCATAAGTGGCCTGATTTTCTGATAATCGGAATGCGCTTACCAAGCTTGGTTATAAACTTATTGCGCATATTATCAAAATAAATACCTAATTGGTCCATATCCTCGAAGCATAGCAAAAAAGGGGTTTATATTGGAATTATGTGAAAAATAATCGATCCAACCGGAATTTTTAACATAATTTTGCCCAGGCTAAATAGGGTATTTTTTAAACTAAAACAAACATAACATTTGGATTTTCCAATAATTAATTAAAAATCAGGCAGAAAATATTGCAATGCTTAAAATTGCATAAAACCGGCGGTCGAAACTTTGGCCGCTTTTGTATCTGGAAGGATACCGCACTATTTATCTCCGCTGGAAAGCACGTACTGCTATAATACCTGCTCCTGATTATTTTCGTTCTGGTTTTTATTTATTTATTATAGGAAATGGGCCTAAATATAATACCAGAAAGTTTTATTAGCAAAATAACTGGTAATAGCAGCAATAAAAAAATGCATTAATAATATTTTTCCATTATTATTATTTAATTAATTGCTGGGCTTTAATATTAATTAGGCCTGCTAATTATTTATAGGTTTTTTATTATCCTTATCGCTATTTTTTTTATATTCGAAAAGGAATTAGGCAAAGCTTTTTTTCTGATCGCTACGCTTTTAGCACGTATTTTTCCAATATTTTTTTGTACTATATTATTTTTTCGGTATATATTATATTAAACGGTAACCATACTTAACACAAACCCAGTATTTGCTTTAGAATTATAAAAATGCCTTTTCCAGGGGCCATTACTGTTCTATTTATCGGTATAACGCTTATTTTTAGGGTTTTTTCCGAATTTATATTTAACAAAATAACTGTTATAAATAGTAATATTTTTATTTATTTATATAATATTGCAAAGCTGGAAAGCCAGGCTTTTAAATGTTTTTTTTGAATATAAAAAGGCCATTTTAAGCTCGGGTATTCCCTAAATTGCACGGAAAACGCTTATAATCAATTAATGATTTTGCTAATAATCGGGGTTTAAAATTTGTTAATAAATTTGAAATTTATCCAAAAAAATTTGGAGCATTTTTATTTTATTTTTACCTATATTTATATTTTCGAAACTAATAATTTAGAACATAATTAAGCTCCAATTTGTATAATACTGTTATTAATTAACCTTTATATCGAAATATTCCTTAAATTTTAAATAAATTTCCCTAAAAATGTATCGCCTGTTTATAGCCCAAATAAAATAAGCTTCGGCTTAATTTATAAAAACCAGTGGAAAAAACGTATAAAATTATAAAAGGAAAATGCTAAGCATTTTATAGGTGTTTATAAAAATTAAAACCTTATTATTTAAAATATTGTACTGTTTTCCAAAATATTTATATGCCTTATTATATATATTTTTAAATGCTTTTATTAAATTTGTATTAAGCAATATATTAGTTATATTTAGCGAAAAAAATATACGGTACAGGTTAATTATTTGGCTTTTTATCCGTTTATAAGTTAAAAAATTTTTATAATAATAACCGGGTATATAGCTTTTTATAATTAAAAACCGGTTTTTCCAATTTAACAAACCAGGACAATAAACCCCAACTAATCGATTAATCCCTAATTTAAATAATAATTATTATAAAATTACCAAAATTTAATCCTTATAATATTTTTTAAAAAAATTAAAAAAATAATTATCCGAAAATTACCGTTTTGGTTTAAAAATCAAAAAAAAGATTAATATTTTAACCGGTTTTTATTTTAATAACGGATTATTCCGTTATAAAAATAATTATTGCGTTTTAATTTATATACTAATTTATTTTAAGGATTTCCGATTAATTGCTTTTTGCTAATCTAATAGCCGTATATTTTCGTTTAGGCCGATAATTTTGCGGGCAAAATTGCAATTTTAAAAATTTGTTTTTATCCCGATAATTTATCGTTAAAGGTTTTGCTGCTCCCCTAATTGCCAGGTTTTAGGTATTATTTGTATCGGTTAATAATAAATCCAATTTTTTTAAATTTTTCAGGTTCAACCTGCCAAAAATAATAATTTTGCAATTTGTTAAAAACCTGATAAATATTTTCGGGGCTTTTATATTTAATTATTTTATACATATAAGGTTTAAACCGTTAAAATCCTTAAAAAAGGATAAAAAAAAAGGTTATTATATTACTGGCAGTTTTCGAGCATAAATTTAATAATCCAAATATTAATTTAATTATTAAAAGCAATTTGGAACGAATTTTTTAAAATATAATCCTTTTGTTAAAAAATCTTTGTTATAAAAATTTATAAAAGTTTGGGAAAAATCCAATTTTTTAAATAGCTTTGTGATATTTTTCGAGGGATAGGTTTTTTCCTAAACGAAATCCTTTTCGGAGCTATTTTTTTATGCTTCAAATATTTTATTAATAATACTTATCTGATTATTAAAATTTTATCGGAATAATTATGGCTATTATTTTAATAAATAAACAAGCAAATTTGCCTTAAAATAATTTTTTAATCCAAAAACCTTTAAAAATTTAAAAATTAATAATTTAATTTATTCCGGGAATTATATAACATTTTTTTCTAAACTTGTAAAATTTTTTTAACTGGTTATAACCTAATTGCTGGGCAGCACAGGCCAAAAAAAAGGAATTTATTTGTTTAGCAAATATACTGTCAAGCAAAAGAAGGGCATTCCTCTGCTTCTAAATCTTTCACCAACCTTTTTTTAAATCTCAAAAATCCGACGGGTAAATGTTTAGCGCTAAATTTTTTGCCTAACCGTTTGTATTGTTTTTCGATAATACTGATCAGTATTGGCAGAAAAGGGTTTTTCCTGTTCAGTCGGCTCGGAAATTTTTCAAAAAGGTGAATAACAATCTTTATAATCTGGGGAAATCCTATTATTATATATAAAGAGAAAGGAATTTATCTGCCTAAAAAGGCAAAGGACTGCCCTTTTATATGCGTGAAGGCGATTGCCCAAAGGGCAATCCGCCGCTTTAACCGCACAGGCCGGTTTGCCCGTACGGGATCCAAAAGGGCCCAGAGGGTCCCTTTATTCCATCCTCCTTTTCCGGATCGCACGCGCACAAAATGCCTGTTCCGACAAAATTATTAATTCCAAAAGCACAAATATAAGCAAAAGCAAAATAGAAATATTCCAAACCCTTTTAAATAAATTTCAAATTTATTAATAAATTTTAAGCCCCAATTATTAGCAGAACCACCAACTAATCACAAGAATTTTCCGTGCAATCCAAAGAATACCCAAATTTAAAATGGCCCTTTTATATCCAAAAAAAACATTTAAAAACCTGGCCTTCCAGTTTCGCAGCACCATACAAATAAAAAAAAATGTTGCTATTTATAACAATTATTTTATCGAATATAAATTTGAAAAAAACCCCAAAAATAAGCATTATACCGGTAAATAAAACAATAACGGCCCCCGGAAAAGGTATTTCCACAGCTTCCAAAACAAATACTGGATTTGTGCCAAACACGGCTACCGTTTAATATAATACACACCGAAAAAATAATACAGCACCAAAAAATATTGGAAAAATATTTGCCAAAAATATAGCAATTAAAAAAAAGCTTTACCCAGTTCCTTTTTAAATATAAAAAAAACAGCAATAAGGATAATAAAAAACCTGCAAATAATTAGCAAACCTAATTAATATCAAAGCCAAACAATCAGTTAAATAATGATAAAAAAGAAATATTATCAATATATTTCCTTATTACTGCTATTGCCAGCCACCTTATTAACAAAATTTTCCGGTATTGCATCCAGGCCCATTTTTCATAACAAACAAATAAAAACCAGAATAAAAACAACCAAAAATAAGCATTATAACAGTATATATTTTCCAATAAAAATAAATGGTGCGGTATCCTTTTAAACACAAAAATAGCCAAAATTTCAACCGCCAATGTTACGTAATTTCGAGCACTGCAATATTTTTTGCCTGATTTTTAATTAACCATTGGCAAATTTAAATGCCACATTTATTTTGGCTTAAAAACACCTTATTTAGCCTGGGCAAAATTATATTAAAAATTTCGGTCGGATCGATTTTTTTTCACATAATCCCAATATAAACCCTTTTCCTGCTATACCTTAAAAATATGGACCAATTAAACATTTACCTTAATAATATACATAATAAATTTGTAACCAAATTTGGCAAATGTATTCCGATCATCAGAAAATTAGGCCACCCATAATTTTTTTTTAACAAAATTAACCACCCAAATGCTTTGTATTTAACTAATCAAATAATTACAAAAATGCCTTTTTTAACAAAAACAAAACTAAAATATTTGCACAAATATTTTAATTACCCTTTTATTAATCGCTTTTGGCATATGTTAAATTAAACAAACCATCGGGCAAATCGGAACATTCTGCAAATAATTAATCAAATATACCATTATTGCTAAATTATAAATTTTGCACCATAATATTTTAAATTTATACTTAAAAATAATATCGATTTTAATTACAAAATAATTATTAATATTATATATTTAAATAATAAATAAATGCTTTATATAATTAATACAAATATTGCATTTAGCGCAATAATATTCCTTAAAAAAAATCAGCTAAAAAAATATGGGAAACTTTCAAACGCTGCTAGCTTAATATTTACCTTGGCCTATTTAACATTATATTTTATAATATAAAAACCAATTTTGCTGCGAGCAAATTCCAGGTAAAAATAAAAATTTTTAGGATTATATATTATCAGGTTTTAATAAAAGCATACTAATTAATAAATAAGGTTAAAAAATATTATAAACCTTTCCAACAGGGTTATAAAATAATTAAAAAGGAATACCCTAATATCCACCCCGATTTGGTATTTTAAAAAACAATTAAAATACTAAATAATATTATAAAACCCAATAAATTAATCCTTATTTTGTTTATTTTTAGTGCTATACTGCAATTTAATAATAACTTAGCACCTTTTAAAATATAGGTTTAACAAACAGCAATAATTACCAAAGCTATAACAAAATTGCGCAAATTTTTTGCCAAACAAAGGGTAAATAATGCTTTAAATATATGCAACAGCCCAAGCATTATAAAAATATTGCCCAACTTTTTCGCTTTAAAAAATAAGGTTTTTATTTAACAAAAAAAACAAAAATAACAAAAAAATTTTAAAGTATTATCTGTAATAAAAAATAAAATTATAATGGATATACCAAATGGTTCGGCAATGTTCCAAAACATTATTTGCAAATCTTATCACAAATCGGAAAAACAGCAAATAGCAGGTCCAAAAAAGCAACCGGAACCATTTAAATATCCAGCCCCAAACCAGCCATAGCTTCAAAAATGGCCTTATAAAAATACAGAATAATAAATTAATAGCTTAACAAATACCAGCAAAAATAATTCAAAAATCGAAAAATTGCCGTTACTTTCTTGCATAAATAAGGAAAGCTGCACAGGGTATATGAACCATTAGCACCTCCGGTTATTATACCAGCCAATAAACCGGCACCTAAATAATATAAATAACTTTGGTATAACCCCGAAATAATAAATACCCTAATAATATTTATAAATATAAAAAACGAAATTTATATACTTAGCATTTTATTATTAATAGGTTAAAAAATTTTTAACCCTAAACAAACCTTTTAAATAATCCAACCAAAAAAAAATTGGCAATTTGCTAATTAATAATATAATTAAACCGATCAAATAATACCAAATCGATAAATTGGCAAAAATTTTCGAAATATATATAATTAAAAAAGTTAAAAAAATAAATGCAAATATTTACGAAAAATTAAAATTTATGGTACAAAAATATAGCAATTGGGAAAAATTAATATTATTTACCTAATCCCCAATAATTATACAATACAGCTAATGCCTAATCCTTGCGCTTATATTAATCCTTATAATTATAAAAAACTAGCTGATAATCCGAAATATTAGCTAAATATATACCCAAACCGAAATTAAGCTGCAAAAAATTATTTATTTGCGCTTTTTTATAAAATTATAACAGTAATACCTTTTTCGAACCATACTTTATTTAATTAAACTATTTTACAAATTGGCTAAAATTGGATTATATTAGTTTGTAATATACCAAAAATATTATAAAAAAAACTAAATTGCTTTATTTCCGATTATAATCCTTATTTGCTTATTTTAAAAATCGGCAAAAGTTTTGGAATTATCGGTATATAAACCGATAATACGCTAAATTTAAATAGCAAAAAATTCATAAAAAAGGAAAAAATTACCCTTTAAAAGGCAGGCTTTAAAACCAAACTAAGGTTTTTTTTAGGCCCTAGCAACGAAAATCATTTCAATAGCTGCAAAATTGCAATCGGTAAAATAATTATTTGCATATAACAAAAGGAACAGGCAAATCGGCTTAAATTTGTGCCCTATAAAAATAATAACACCCAGCAATAGTACGTTATCCAGCGCGCATAAAGGGTATATATCAGCTTAATATGCCAACCGGAAACCGCTTTCGATTATTTTATAACTGCACAAACCAAAAAACCCCAAAATACGGATATTAAAAAATTTAATAAGCGCATCCATTAGCAAATTAATAACGCAAATAAAAGCTTGAATTATATCCAATTCGATCTGTCAAAAGCAAAACTATTTGTATTTATAAACGGATCCTTTGCCAATAATAAAAATCTTAATTTACAAATCGGCTTCGTGGTTATTTTTGGAGTTAAAATTAGCATAAAGCAAAAAAACAGCTTCCAAATTACCGGAAATATATTGCACTGGAATTTTATTAAATGCAAAAGGGTAATACAAAGCATTTTCGCCAATAAAATTTATAATATGGTCAGCGGATTTGATACGGGCTATATCCTTAAAATAACGCTCTCAACAATTAATAAAAAACTGAACCTGCCCCTTTATAAACTAATAATTTGCACTGATAACCTTTCGCTATATTAATATTTTATCCAACTTGGAATAATAATAGAAAAGCACCTTATAATAAATATTATGGCTTTTCGTAAATCCTATAAGGATCGGGAAATTAATAAAATCCGGTGAATCGCAGAAACAAACAATCCTGCAAATGCCATAACCAAAAATCAGCCAAACAGAGCTTTGAAAAATTTTATCAGTTTTAACATAACAATAATCAGGGTTAAGGAATGGATAAAGCAAAATCAGAAATAAAAAAAAGCCAAAAATTATAATAAATCAAATTTTTTTTATAATAAAAGCAGCAAATTTTAAAAATACAGCACAATATAATATGGAACCGTACTCCCCATAATTAATGAAAACAGCAAATAATATAGCATAAAAAAATAATATCGTAATTTTTTAAATGCATATCCCCAAATTTTCCTTTACTTTTTTTTCTCCTTTTTATTATGCACCCCTATTAGGGCTGCAACATCCCACATCTTTAAAACAGCCGCTCGGCCTGCAGTATTATATTCCGCTTGCATTATTATAAAAAAATTACTATTTATTTCGGCAAATAAATCATTTTTACCCTTATTCTCCTCGGTAAAAATCAATATCATTTTGCAAATTGTCACGGCACAGCAGCTGGGTGCTAGGTTGAAGATCTGTTGTTGCACAAGGAGGCAGATCCGCTAGCTCCGTAGGAAGCTGGCGGATCACTGGCTAAATACAGGTGTGCGGGCTTGGTCCCGTGACACAAATGGTCCTTTATTTATCAAATTCCTGCAATTAAATAATTTTTATTAATAAAATACATTCCAATTATTTAACCCAAAAAACAAACTTACAGTTTTTTTGCAAACCTTTTTGCTTTGGCGCTATACCGCGAAAAATTTAAAAACCAAACGCAAAACCAAAAAAGGACTAAAAATAATTATTAGCCCGATTTTATAATTAAATTTTCAAAAATCGAAAAATTTATATAGGTTTGCATATATAATCCGAGGCGTATAACCAATACCGCTTTTTATTCGGGATTTGATCCCGGCAATTATCTCCCTTATTAAGCTCCGGCATTTTACCGGCCAAAATTAATTTAAAACATTCCAAATATAGGACCGATCTTAAATTTTTCTGTTTATTGCGCCTGCCGGAGCCTAAAATCGGTAATTTAATACTTTTACCACTAATAATAGAACAGTTAAAAGTTTTAAAAACAATTTTGCCTTTACCCTTCTTTTTTTTAAGGATTTTGGGTTTAAAATAATTTTTAAACTGCTGAATAATAAAATCGATAACCTTAACCGGCTTTTATAAAAATTATAATTATATTTAAGCAAATTTTAACTGTTCGGGAAGCACAAAATAAATTATAACCTGCTTATATTATTTAGTAAAAGGTCCGTTTTAAAATTGGAAAATTAAAGGTTTAACAAATTTCTTTTCCTTTTTATTATTATTTTTTTGCATAATAAAATTATTATCGAATTAATTAATAAGCTTGGTTTACTTATTTATCAGATCGCTATAATCCAATTAATATTAAAAAATTGCTCCCAATAAAATATTAATTGCTTACCAAAAAACAATCCTTTTTTATTTAATACGAAAATGTTTATCCTTTTTTTAACAATTACCTGAAGATTTAAATACAAATCAAAAAAAAATGCCCGTAATTTTGATTATTTGTAATACTGCCACGGCAAAATCTGTAATATTATTAAAATTAATTAAAAAAAATAAACAATTTCAAAAGGGCCAGCCGCAAAATTATACTCGAAATTTTCGATCGAAACAAAATCGGGATTCGAAACCGAAGCAAAAAACGGCTCGTCCAAAACCTAAGCGCATTTAGCTTTTTTAAAATAAAATGTCAATATATTAACGGTATTAATACCGATTAGAAAACTGTTTAACTAAACCGGAAGCACTGGTACAGCCAAATTTTGCAAAAAACTAGCTTGCTTTTTGATTTAACCATTTTAAACAATAATTATAAACTTATTATTATTTGATAAAAAATTATCAATCGGGCCCAAATTTTAAAAATAATAATTTTTATATAACCGCGTAAAATTTAACAATTTCCTCTTTTTACCAGCCATTTTAATTATAAAAATAAAAAAAGGGCAGAAAAAAAATAATAATTAACAAAATAATAATTAATTAATCGGAATTTTAAATAATAAAATATATATAAATAGGGTATTAAAAAAACAGATTAATAAATAAAATTTACCGGTGCAAATTAGCCGAATTGCAAACAGGGCAAATAAAATGCTTTTATATAAATGCAAATTTTACCCCTAAAATTATAAAAACAATTATTAGTATTATTTTTTATTAAAATAATCTGCTAAATAGCCTTTTATTACGCAAAAACCCGTACTTGCACCATTTTTTTCCTATTATTTTTTGGTTTAATAATCCAATATTTCCAAAACACAAAAATGCCTTTTTAAAGCGTTTATTTTTCTTTTGCCTTAATTGCCGGCCTACCAAAGCCGCTTCCCTTTTTAAATAAATATCCCGAATCACCAGATCCGGCTATTTCCTTTATCAAAAAACCGAATTACCAGATCCGGCATTTCCTTTATAAAAACCCTTTTGTTAAAACTTCCAGAAATTCTTACAATTTCCGGAATAGATTTATTATATCGTGGGAATAGGATACCGGAATGCCTGCGCACAAAAAAAAATTGCCGATATCGGAATAGGCATTTTATACGCATGCGATCCGGAAAAGGAGAACGGAATGGAGGGACCTTTTGGGCCCTTTTGGATCCCGCACGGGCCAACCGGCCTGTGCGGCTAGAGCGGCAGATCGCCCTTTGGGCGATCGCCTTTGCGCAAATAAAAGGGCAGTCCTTTGCCCTTCCTTAGGCAGATAAATTCCTTCCTCCTTGTGTATAATAATAGGATTTTCCCAGATTATAAAGATTGTTATTCACCCTTTTTGGAAACCTCTGAGCCGATTGAACAGGAGAAACCCTCTCCTGCCAACAGATAACCTTATTTGCATTTTTGCCAAAAAATATTAACAATTTTATAAGGTACCATTAAATATTATCTCAAATCGAAATTTTAGGTTTATAATATACTTATAATAAAAAAAATTTAAATTGGTTAATATTAAGCCCAAAATAAATATCGCCTGTTATTTTTAAACTGATAAACAAATAAAAAAAATTAATTAAACTTTAAAAATATATTTATATTTTTTTATCAATTTTAAAATATTTAACTGAATAAATTTATTATTTATAGCAAAATTTGTTTATAATGATATTTTTTTCCAGCATATTAGTAATTTCTTTTGCTAATTATGGATTTAATTTAGCCGCAAATAATTTTTTGCCTTTAAACCGGACTTATTTATGTTTAGCCAGCAAATTATATATTTATTAAATATATAAAATTCATAATAAGGCCAAACTGCACCTGAAAAAAGCCTGCAAAAAAATAAAACGATAAATAAATAAAAAAGAACAATGCCCCTAATATTGATAAAAGGACAGCTTGTAATACTTAATATAAAAAATATTAAAATATAACTCCCTATAAAAAAGCTCGATATTAAATTTTTAGGTTTTTCCAAAATACTTATATTTTGATATTTTTGATAATTAGGCTAGCTTTCCCCGATTTATAAAAGATTTATTCTATTTTTTATATATTATTTATCGGACCTTATTACTCCAATTTTTACAAATAACCCGATTTGGAACAAATTAAAAACAAAGCTTTATTTTTTAAAAATATCTGGAATATTAAAAAATTAGGGATTTTTAATGAAAAAAGGGGTTATAAAATATAAAATTAAATGGTTGGGTTTTAACCGAAAAAAAAATAATACCTGGGAATTCTGGAAAAATTTTAAAACCGAAAAAGCCAAGGAAAAAATACGGGCTTTTTACTAATAATATTTGTATAAGCCCAGGGATCTGTTACGACCACACTACAACGTACGGGGGCAGAAGGGCTGGCACCAAACCCCAGCGCAACACTTTAACCCCACGATCGGAAATAAGGGGTCAGAATCACGTAACTAGGTCACGTGAAAACAAAAGCGATACATCGGGCACTGGACGTATCAAAAGTGTTGTCAGGGATACCTTCGATACTTAGGAAAACCAACGTATCACCCGTATTTTTAATCGCCAAATGGAAAACAACACGGGTATATAAAGCAAAAAATTCTCACTGTATTAAATAATTTTTAACTGAGGCTTCGGTATTAGTTAATTTAAGTTAATTTTAAGGTATTTCTTTGGGCAAGCAATCGAAACCTTTGTTATTATCCCAGTTCCTAACACAAATAACCTTATAAAAACCTTATTATTTAGCGCTTTTTTTAGCATATTTTACCCTAAAAGCAAAAAATTATTTGTAATATTTTGATTAATCCTGTTCAGTATTTACCGAAAATAACAAGCAGTAATAATTATATCAATTACAGGCAAAAAACCCGAGAACATTATTATTGCTGGCAAAATGTATAATAACCTTTCGGCGGCCATGCAAGCATTTATTGCGAAAATCGAAAGATTTAAAAAAGCTCAAGCCGAGCCTCACATTACTGTCAAATTTTACAAATTCCCCTTACCCGATAAATATAATAAAAAGAAAAGCAAAATTAAAACGTTTCTAACTGAATGCAAAGGATATTTTCTGTTTTATCAAAACCATTTTCAGCAGGAAAAACAGAAAGTTGCTTATACGGCTATATATTTGAATGGCAAGGTTAAGGATTGGTTCGAACCTATTTGGTCCAATTACCTAAAAGGGCATAATAAATCCAAAAAAAAAACCAAGCTAATATTTGCCGATTTCGAAAAGTTTGGTAAAAAGGTTGCTAAAATTTTCGGGCAAATTGATAAAAAATAGATAACTGAAAGGGAGTTATTTTAGTTTTGGCAAAAAGGTTCCGCATTAATTTATATTTCCGAATTTTAACAATTGATTAACAAATTTGATTGAACGGAGGATATTAAAATAATCCAATTTTATCAGGGGCTAAAGGATAATATAAAAAACGAATTATTCAAACAGGAATAATTTGAAAATTTTATTAATTATATTATTACGGTTATTTATATTAATAATAAACTGTACAAATATTGCTTTAAAAAAAAAGTTTAACAAATTAAACTAATAGTGCAAAATAATAAAGCTAACCAAAAAAAGGCAAAATAATAATAATTTATGGTTTACGGTATATATTTTGGACCTATAAATTTTAGTGTAAAAGTTATACACCAGTATAAAAAATAAAAGTATATCAGGTTTAAGGATCCAAAGGACGGGAAATATTTTAAATATAGAAAAAAAGGATATATTAAAAAGGATTATCCGCAAAAAAATTGATAAACGGCTGTTTTTTGCCAAAAAGGCGCGCTAAAAGGCTATTAGCCCATAATCCCAAACTTTTCCAAAATAACCAAACAAGCAGCAGAAAAAAGCCTGTACCCCAAAATATCGTTTAATTAAACTTATTATTTTAACAAAAACTGTGTAACCTATTATTCCAATAAAAATGCCACAGGATATTACCCTAAATAATAATTTGCTATATTATAATAAACTGGCCAACCCCGGAATAATGGTAGAAAATTCGAAAAGTTAGCCCGGTACAAAAGTATATCAAATATTTCGGTTAATAAATTCAAAAAAAGCTCAAATATAAATATAAAGGTAAAATTATTTTTAGGCCAAATATATTAGTTGCAAGCCTAGAAAGAAAAATTGGGCCTAATAAAATATTAAAAAATCACAAAAATGGGCCCTAATAATAAAAAACCCAGCAAAAAACAATATATAATCGATTTTAAAAAATTCCAGTAAAAATTTGATTAGTAAATAATCAATATGGGAAAATAACCCCCCATAATTAAAAAAAAAATACAGAAAGCGTATATTTTATTTAGGTTTTTAAAAATAAACCGATAATTTTAAAACCAGCCTAAACCTATTAATGGTTTAATATGCAAAAAACCGGCGCAAAATAACAAAAAAAAGCCCCTGGATTGGTTAAAAAATAATCAATCGGTTACTTATTATGGGGTACCACTCGAAAATATTCCGAACCTAAACTAATGGTTAGCACAGCTATATGTATTAAACCACAAAAATATGGACCCCAATACGGGCTATTATAATAAATTTTTTTGGGCTAAATATTTGTATAATAATTGCAGGTAGCATATAGCCAAAAAGCTGAAACACAATTTTTTTCCACAAAAAAAAGGAGAAAAACCAGTGCAGCACCCATAACAGGAATACCAGTTTCCAAAATGGTAAATAGCAAAAATGGGCTACAAAAGTTTAGCAGTAACCTTTATACTATCATTAACCTATCTTATAATATGCCTAACAGGAATCCTTATATACCAAATGTGCAAAAAACCGAAATGCAAGGTACATATGGAAAAAAAAGCAAAAACCTGGACGAATAGGTTTGCCCGATTAACAGAAATAATTGGGTTCTAATAATAAACGCCCCAAACAAAAAACTAAAAAATTTACCCAAAAATAGGGCACAAATAAAACAATAACCAGCAAAATCCCTAACAATAATAATCACCGACCAATATAAGCATATCAGGATAATAATATACTGAAAAAGGCAAAAAATAAAAATTATAATCGATTACGGAGCCCAAAAAAACTATTTTTCACTAAAAACAGTAAAAAGGTATAGCATTCCGATATATCAAAAAAAGGAACCATATAACCTTATAATAATAAAATAAAAGCTAATTACATTTAATAAAGGAAAAATCAATATTAAAACTAATCATTTCAAATTTCAACTCCTGGGAAAAACTTGCAAAATAACCCTAAATATTATAAATACAAAAAGGGAAAACCTAATTTTAGGTATTCCATAATTTAAAAAATATAACCCCCTAATAAATTGGATTACCGAACAAATCCAATGGAAAAAATTATTATTAACCAGCAAAAAAGCCCAATAGCCACAGGCCCCGGATAATAAAAATCGGACATTAAAAAAAATAACCGCAATAGTAACAAAATATAACAATCAGCCCCGGCAAACCGCACTAACCAAAATACCAGTAAACACAAATGCAAACAAATCCGACAAACAGAAAATTATCAAAAATAAACTCAAAAATATCCCTAAAAAATACCACAAATATTGGAAATTATTCCAAAAAAATTTGGAAATGGTATTATCGGAATACGGACCGTTTAATTATAAAATCAAGCTTAAACCGGAAGTATAACTTAAATACCAAAAACTGTATCAATTAAACCCTTGGCAAAAAAAGCTATTATAAAAATAGCTAAAGGAAAAAATCAGGAAGGGATTTACCAAACTTTTTAACTTTCCTGTGGGATATAAAATTTTGTTTATTCCCAAAAAAAATAGAAAAAAACGGATATATATCGATTACCATCCGTTAAATTAAAAAATAATAAAAGATCGGTATTTTTTACTTTTAATCGATAAATTTAAAAATAGGCTCGGAAAAAATTGGTGGTTTATAGCCCTAAATTTATGCAAAATTTATAACCTGCTAAAAATTAAGGAAAAAAATAAATAAAAAACTGCTTTTCGGACCAAACTTAAAATTTTCAAATTATTAGTAATAATTTTCGGGCTTACCAATATACCAGCTATATTTTAGCAAATAATTAATTATATATTATAAAAATACCTCGATATTTTTGCCCTTATATATTTGGATAATATCCTAATTTTTTCAAATATATTAAAAAAATATAAATAATATGTATATAAAATATTATAAAAATTGCAAAATATAAAATTTTTGGTTAACCCGGATAAATGTATATAGCATTTTTTAAAAGTAATTTTTTTCGGGTTTATTATTAAATAAAGGAAAATTCGGATGGAACCCAAAAAGGTACAGGCAGTAAAAAACTAACCTATACTTATCATAATCAAAAAAATATAAAGTTTTTTGGGATTTTTAAATTTTTACCGAAAATTTATCCAAAATTTTAGCAAAAAGGCCATATTATTTACAAATCTTACCAAAAATAATACCCAATTTTATTGGGAAATATAAAAATAAATAATTTTCGATTTGCTAAAAAAAGTTATTATTCAAATACCGGTACTAATAATATTAAACCCAGAAAAACCTTTCGAAATCGAAATCGATGCGTTAAATTTTGCTATCAAAAAACAGCTAAAATAATAAAACGATTAAAAAAAATTGCACTTTTATACATTTTTTTTGCAAAAATTAAACGAACCTAAACTAAATTATCAAATCCATAATAAAAAGCTTTTTGTTATTATTAAAATTTTGGAGGAATAAAGGATATATTTGTATAAAACCAACCATCAAATTATAATATACACCGATCACAAAAATCTATCACAATTCACCACTAGCCAGGTATTAAATAAAAAATAAATCCGATAAAGCCAATTTTTTCAAAATTATAACCTTCGAATCAAAATCAGAAAAGGATCAAAAAACGGCCGAACAAACGCCTTAAACCGGTAATCAAACCATTAAATAAATACACCACCAAAAATATGCGCAATTTTGGCCAAAAAACCAAACAGATCCCTAATTCCGGCGCAACAGATATTAGCCAAAATAACCTAACAAAAAAACTGAACCCCAGAAAAAATCCAGCAAATTTACAGCCAAATAACCAATAAATACCAAAGGATTATTAAAACCTAAAAAAGATTTCGCTAGCACCACGGGTTTATAAAAACCTGCGCCAAAATACAAAAGGCAATTAAAAATTATAAAAGCTGCGCAAAAAATAAAATAAGCAAATATAAGCTTTATGGATTATTTTAATCTTTGTTAATACCTAATAAAGCTTGGCAAAAAATTATAATGGATTTTGTTACAGGGCTACCCAAATTAAAAAAATCTTTTACAAATATCCAATATAATAGTATTATAATAATAATCGACCAATTTACCAAATATACCATATATTTGCTATTTAAAAAAAAAGCAAAAACCACAAAATTAATTTATATTTTTATCCGAAACGTGATTGCAAAACACGGAACACCAAAATGTATAATTACGGACCAAAATAAATTATTTAATAATAAATTCTGGAAATAGCTTATAACCAGTTTAGGTGCAAAATATACCTTTTTTATAATTTATCATTTTTAAACAAATAAATAAACAAAACAAACAAACCAAACTATAAAATAATATTTATATTATTTTATTAATTATAAATAAAATAATTGGGTATAATTATTTTTTATAATACAGTTTGCGTATAACAATTTAATATATAAAAGTATAAGGATTATATTATTTTATACAAATTATAAATTTATACTTATAATATATAAAAAGCTTAGGGCAAAACCATATACCCTAGTAACAGAAATATAAGTAAAAAAATTTACCAAGCTGTATAAAAACCTCCAGGTAAAACTAAAAAAATTGCAATAGCGCATATTTATGCAAACCAATAAAAAAAGGATCAAAAAATTAACCTTTAAAAAAAAGGATAATATTTATTTTTTTTGATATAATATTAAAACAAAATAACCAAATAATAAATTAAATTATAAAAAATTGGGACTGTTTAAAATCCTAAAAAAGATTTCCGATATTAATTATAAATTTTAGTTGTTACCAATTATGCATAATTATCCGGTTTTTTATATTAATTTGCTTAAACCAGTATTACCAGGGTTTAAAAATAATAAATTAATAAAAATCGATCCAAAATAAAAATATAAAATCGAAAAAATTTTGAACAAAAATATTATTAACGGAACCAAATATTATTTAATTAAATAAGCAGGGTACAAAATCGAAAAAAGCATTTAAAAAAAAAAAACAAACCTAAAAAATGCGCCAAAAATTTTTAAAAAGTATTAGCAAAAGGCCCTTGGAAAAAAATTAATACCAGTGCCAAAATTCGGGTTTCGGCTCGGAATGTTAGTATTAAAATAATTTATTTGGTTAAAATAGGGCCAACAAATTAAGGTTAGGATCGATCCTGTGATTGGCCCAGCTCGGAAATAATAAAGGAAAATTAGGGGCCAGCAGGTTTGGAAATATAACAGGGGTTTATATAGCTATTTTTTTGGCCTTTTTTTGCTTAATCCGCTTTAATTCCTTAATATTATCCAAATTATAACAAATTATTCGAGCATATTTTTTATGCCAGGATTTTTCCTGTTTGCGCAAATGCTTTTATTTATTTTCGAAATAACGGATTTTGTCGGAAACCAAATTTATTTTGTTCCGGAATTTGGAAAATTAAAAAGCGGTATGAAAAAGTTGGGTTCGAAAAAAATCCAAAATGTTATAATTTATTCGGTTAAAACAAACGCATTTCAAATAACGAAAAAAGTCGGAAAAAAATGCATAGCAAACAAAAATACCACGGGATTTGCAGTTGGAATAAAAGGGTATTTTAACGCCGGACAAAAAAAATAATTTAAAAATGTCGGTGCAACAAACCGTAGAAGGTCGCGCAAAAAAAGGTTTTTTTTGCACCCAACCAAATATCTTGTTAAGATAAAAAAAAAATAAATGAGGGAAAAAAGAAAAATATTCACCGACCGATAAAAGGCGAAAATAGCGGGTTTTGGCCAAAAGGATTTGGCCTAAAAAAAAAAACCTGATATTATAATTATATTATAACGTACGGGAGCAAAAAGGCTGGCACCAAACCCCAGCGCAATATTTTAACCCTACAATCGGAAATAAAGGGTTAAAATCACGTAATTAAATCACGTAAAAACAAAAGCGATACATTGGGCACTGGACGTATCAAAAATATTATCAGGGATACCTTCGATATTTAAGAAAACCAACGTATCACCCGTATTTTTAATCGCCAAATGAAAAATAACACGGGTATATAAAGCGAAGAATTCTTACTGTGTTAGATAATTCTTGATTAAGGCTTCGGCATCAGTTAACCTAAGTTAGCTCCAAGGCATCCCCTTGGGCAAGCAATCGAAACCTTTGTTATTACCCCAGTTCCCAGCACAAGCGACCTTATGGAGACCTTACTGCTCAGCGCCTCTCCTAGCGTACCCTACCCTAGGAGCAGAGAACCGTTTGTAACAGGATCCCCAAATTTAAAAATATTTCCCTAATAATAAGGCTTAAAATACGCTTTAAAAAAAAAGGATAATATTATGCAAGGATCGCTATACCAGCGCAACTCTCCCAGTATTAACGGATATTAAAGCGCCAGGTAATTGGGGCGGTTCAGCTGGATATAAAATTTTTGCAAATAAAATAAGGTTAGGCGCCCAATCTTTTTATAAATATGTACCTAACCCTGCTAAGCACGGGCCACCCAGTGGCTTATATAAAGGGTGCCACTTTGAAGGGTTCCTCGAGGAAATTTTGCTTTTTTAAGTATCTTTTTAAGGCTATGAGAAGTTTATTATAATACAGTGACCTTACCAAGCCGATTTTGTCCCTTTGTTACATAAGTAGAAATCTTTTGGACGCTCCTCGGAGGGTTTTTCGATATGTTTAATGAGGGTGATGCTTGTGTCGATCGATTCTGGGTGATTATAACCTCGGGCCCAGAGGCCTCCGGCAGCTTGGAGCACACTGGGTGCACGTGGGTCGCCTCGGAAGACACTCTGTGGCATGGCAGTTGCCGCCTCCGGCACGATTGGTGGCTCGGTGGCTCTAGCAATGCCCGCGGGCGTCAGAAAAAGATTGAGCAGAGTAAGGGGAGAATGGTAAAACATTGCGTGAGAGTGCTGGAGGTCTAGGGAGTTGGTAGTTTATAGATAATCTTTATGGTTAAAAGGGGGGGTGACTTGTAGGTTGTGAGATTCGAGAGGATAAACTTGAGAATGAGTTGGTTTATAAAGTGTAACCTGTTAAACAAAGACTTCGGGAAGCGGGTGGGTAAGTAGTGAAAACTGATGGGTTTGCGATGGTTTGGTGCGTAGTATGAGTTTCCTCTTGAATCTCAAATCAACGACAGCAATAGCTATTTATACCACTTTTCTTCCGGCCCAAGGACAAGCATCTGGTTAATTCTCAACACGAGTCTTAATCAGCGCGGCTATATCGTTTGGCAAAAGAGGAGACAAGGCCCAGCCTCTTACTGCGTAGCAAAAATCTCAGTGTCCAGCCCCTTGCTACGTGAGGTACCGCTTGTAGGACCCTCCTCAGCGTGGTTGTACCATCCAGCAAAACAGGAGACATGGCATACCCACTGCTTGTGTGATCCTAGCGGCAGAGACCGCAACAATTAGCTCCCCTCTTACTGTTTGCTGGACACCTTACTCAGTGTGGCTGTACCGCTTAAAAAAAAAGAGACGATTAGGCCCTGTCCTTTCTAGCAAAGAGCCGTTCCCGCAGTCGAGAACGTCGTCCGTTGCTGGAACCGCCTCAAGTTTCGCTATTTTTAACATCGTCCAGCCAGGGGGCAGCGGCTGATAATGGGCAGTGCCTCGACACGGCACAGAAGCCCTTTCATCTACGATGTCAGGACCATGGCTCAACCGGGTAGGCCGCACCAACAGCCGGATGCGCCCAGGTTGGGCTGTGCACAAATGGGCCTGTCTACATCCCGGCCGCTGCGGATGCCATAGCTGTCATGGTCAGCCATGTCATTTCCCCCTGCGCAGACCTGGGTGGGCTTTCATTAATGGCCAACATTTCTTCCAGAGCCGTCAACCCCAGTAATTACTGTTCCGCCTGTGCCTCCGCCGGATACGGTCCGCGGAAGTTATGATTTCGAGTCAGAGTGTTCCAATCTCAAAAGCCAGGGCCCAGGCTAGTCGGACGCTAAAAATAGGCTTGTAGCCGCTTGGTCGGTGTTCGTCAAGGGGAGGAGTCGCCTGGTTCGCACTTCGATGTCGTTCATTGGAGCGGCTCATATTCGTTTGCATCCCAAAGAACCAACATACCGAATGGTTCCACAAATATTCGGGTGCTCCATTGCGCTAAATGCAATCGGGATGAAGACAGTGGGACCTCCGTTGTCAGCTGCATGGATCTTGCCGCCTACTTGCCGCCGCCTTTCATCCAACCCCACCTTCGAGGCAACCAACAGGTCGCCTGGGTGGGTACTCCGCCACAGTGTTTCCCCGCTCTGCCGCCCACACAGGAACCTATATCAGCCCACTGAATGCTGGGCGGGGCTTCATAAATCACTCTATGTTGCCACGTCTACGCCGTCCTTTTCTCGATCTCTATTCTTTTCTCGCACCGATATCGGAGCACGTTCGTCCTTGCAGCGCTCAAACCCAGCTAAATTCAACTCGATCTGTATGTATAAACTTTTAGATGCTCACAGCTGATGTATAATGCAGATCATAGGCAGACACCAGACGGCAAGATGAATGCACACGACGCTGCGGAAGACACGGATTCGGATTCGATGTCATCCAGCAAGTGGATGGATTTACCAGAAGATCCACTCGAGCCTATGCAGGAGCCTGGGACAGCACCGTGGGATTTAAGCATCAGCGATACCGATTTCGAAAAGCTCACAGCCGGTTTCAAGCCCAGGGATATGGATGACAAGTGGGCGTGGGAGGTAGATGGCCCGGATCCGGATGGTAACATCTCTGTCAAGATCATCCAATGGTTCATCCCGAAGGCAGCTTACGTGCTTCACCTAAAGCGAGACGACAACGGCAGTGCTAAGATTGATTCTATCACCTGGGAGCAGAACATGAATGGGATAATGGTTTCGGAGGAGCAGGCTAAGATGGAAATCGTGGATAAAGGTAGGGGCGATCTCCGTCGCGACTTCGAGGGGCTCCCAAAGTACACGTGGACGGAAGATGGCGGGCTCACGATATCAGATAGCGCTTGATCCCAAATAAAGAATGCTTGTCGCTCTCCCCACCCTAGACCTCTGACGACCCCGGTGCCGCCTGCTGCTCAGGTTGCATCCCGCGGCAGCTCAGGGCTGGCACTCAATACGGATTTGAGGGGGAAAAGGTTTTTGGGAGAGAATATTCAGGTATACATACGAGGCGTGCATGTTCCCATGGAGGCCAGTCGTACTCTTGACTCGCTGTGGTGGGAGGTGCGCTTACACAGCGACCATCCAACACCATGAAACGCCGCCGCGCGTCCGGCATTTTTGTCTGGTTGTTCCCCGGTGAGTGGGGAAGGATATTGTATCCTAAGTCAGTGCACCCCCTCCCGGCCACCCCCACTTCCGGCCACTTGAATCCCCATACAAATCCACGCAAATTCACGGTTTTAAAAGCGGTATAACAAATCGGGGAAAAATCGGGTGAGTATAAAATAAGCAGTTTTATAAAATTTAAAAGCTAAATTTAATATAAAAAATAAGCACTTTTACTAAATATATATATTATATATAATAAATATGCATTAAAAAAAAGATAGGTAAAATGTTAGTATTTGCTAATAAAATATATAAAAATTATAACAGTCAAAAAAAAGCTAATAACTCCCCAACCACAAAAGCAACAAAAACGAAATAACCTGTTTTATATTTATAAAATTTGCGATTTTTAAATAATAGGAACTATTATTATATATATTACGTAATTCCGTATATATAAGCTTAATGCACAGTATAAACCACAGTGTATTATAAATTATTAAATAAAAAATTAAATAAAATAATTATTAATATAAGGTTTTAAAGGTTATATAAGATTTTATATTACTAATATATTACAAATACTATTATATAAATTAACCTTTTATTTATGAAATTATTTATGATTTTACCTTATATATAATTTGTATGTATTTTTTATTTTTATCTTTTATTATATATAATATATATATTTAGTAGAAGTGCTTATTTTTATGTCAAATTTAGCTTTTAAATTTTATAAAACTGCTCATTTTATACTTACACGATTTTTCCCCGATTTGTTATACCGCTTTTAAAACCATGAATTTGCGTGGATTTGTATGGGGATCCAAGTGGCCGGAAGTGGGGGTGGCCGGAAAGGGGTGCACTGACTTATATCCGAACCTCAGACTCATACCATGCCGCCTTGATTCTCCCGTCCGCCCACCGCGCCCGACGATAAAGAGCTAGCGAGGGATTTGCAACAATTTGTAAGCCGGACACCTCGACGGGCGAAATAAAACCCTCGATATGCAGGGTTCAGCTGGCCTAGGAATGCGTCGCTTCAGTGCGGCCGGGCCACCTATACAATTAATGCCTGGAGTCTTTTGAATGAACGAGCTCCTTGTCTGAAGTTCAAGACTAACTGGATGTTCAAGCTACCCACCCTACTCAACAGCACGCCACATACATCTCATTCGCAATGGCTCCTCAGCTTCTCTGGATCGGACTTGGCAACATGGGGAGGGCAAGTCCAGTCTACTGTGGCCAGGTTCGCCCGATCGACATGACCTGCTAACGGTTGATTACTGCAGGGCTTGTGCAAAAACATAGTGGAGAAGGGCAACCTCGACAAGCCTCTCCTGCTCTACAACCGCAGCAAGCAGCGTGCAGAGGAGCTCAAGGCAACGTTCCCCGAGGGGAAGGCCGAAGTCGCATCTGATCTGGCCGCGGCCGTGGCCAAGGCGGACATCATCTTCAGTTGCGTCGCCGACGACGGGGCGGCCGAGGCGACGTTGTTGGGACCTTCGGTCATGGGGGCGGCGAGCGGCGTGGCGGGCAAGCTCTTCGTCGACTGCTCCACCATCCACCCTGACATGACCGAAAGGCTGGAGAAGGCGCTGACGGGGGCGGGGGCCGAGTTCGTTGCGGCGCCCGTCTTCGGCGCGCCGGCTATGGCGGCCGCGGGCGCGCTGGTGGCCGTGCTCGCGGGTGCGAGCGCGTCGGTGGACCGGGCGAGCGCCTACTTCAAGGGCGTGACGTCGAGGGCAGTGATCGACATGCGCGACCGCCCGCCGCGGACGGCGCTGACGCTCAAGCTCATCGGCAATACCTTTATCCTCAACATGGTCGAGCAGCTCGCCGAGGGCCACGTGCTGGCGGAGAAGACGGGGCTGGGCACCGAGTCCCTGCACCAGTTCATCGAGAACATCTTCCCCGGCCCCTTCACTGCCTACTCGACACGCATGCTGACGGGCGACTACTACAAGCGCGAGGAGCCCCTGTTTGCCGTAGATCTGGCGCGCAAGGACGCGCACCACGCCATGAGCCTGGCGAGCTCGGTCGGCGCCCGGCTCGGGAACGTCGAGACCGCAGACGCCCACCTAGTCATGGTCAAGGAGCACGCAGGCGCCAAGGGCGACATCGCGGGGATTTATGGCGCCGCACGGAAGGAGGCGGGCCTGAAGTTTGAGAATGACGCGTAGGCGGCCATAGGATGTCTCGGATTTTCATAGCTCGATATGTTTGCAGTGTGCACATTAAATCGAGATGACCTGGGTAATCATTATCCCCAAACAATTATTCTATTCGATGGAAATCTTACCAAATTGCCTGGGCCAAGACCGAGAGAGAGCGACGGATGACTAAGCTCAGCTGGCCCCAGCAAGCTGCAGCGCGGGCCGCGCGCTGAGCTCCATTGAACGGGCCAGCGAGAGGCCTGACGCGCGCACCCTGTCTCGGAGCTTCGCAAGTCGACAATTCGAAGAAAGCCGACGACCGCTTTGAACTACCAACGAGCAACGCCCGCGCTAGACCTACCACCGAAGAACAACGCACAAACACCGCCCTCGCCTAGAGACCAGGACTCCTCGAATACAGACACAATGGCGAACGGGTATGTCTCGTCGCGGCCATTTCCCCGAAACCGCCGCCGGATTTGCTGACCCCGAGCCTTCGCCGGGAAACCACAGGTGGAGCATCTTCATCGGCCTGGTCATCGTCGGCGCCATGTGCGCGGCCGCCTGGATCTTTTCGCCCAAGGGGGAGAACCAAGTGTACGTTTTTACTTCTATTCATTCCGTTTGCATTCGCCGCCGACCCCCCCACTGCTCGAGACGTCATGCGCGAGAAAGCCAGGCTTTCCATCCCACAACGTCCCCGATGAGCCATTCGCCAAGATGAGAGAACTCTACTGACAAAAAGACAACCCCCCAATCGCAGGCTGTGGCGCTCCTCGCTGATCCTGGCCCTCGTCAGCTGCTACATGATGTGGGCCATCACGTTCCTGGCGCAACTCAACCCGTTGATCGTGCCGAGGCGGTCCGACCTGAGGAAGGAGTTTCTGCACCACTGAAGGAGGAGGGAGGACGCGAAGAGGGGAGGTGTACGGACACCGGGATGGAGGACGCTGGACGGCCATTTTCCGTCCACTGCAGCAGGAGGCAGGCGTCGTTGCGAAGAGGACGGAAATCCGGGCCGACTGCCTCTGACGTGCTGCGCTGGGCGTATCTGTCCAGTCCTCGGTGGCCGGGCCCAGCTGCACTCACTGCACACACATCTACACATGTTCATACATCCAACGGCGTTTTGGGAGATTGGGTAGGGGTATTTATATGGCTTCTTTTTGTTTGTACAGGAAAGCATCAGGCCCAAGTTTTTTTTTTGGTTAATCTTGTACTATCCTACGCAAACTCTTGTATCTGGCTGTTTTGGTTGGAGATGACGTCCGAAAGAAGCTGAAGCGCGGCTCACTTTAACCGTGTACCACTACGCACCCTGGCAGGCGGATGGTCTGCTCCCAAGATTTCAAGACAACAATTCAAAAATAGCACATCTATCGAACGGTCGCTTCTTATATATCCCAAAAGCACTTGTCCACTACCCTGCAAGAGAAGAAGATCTACTCCCAGTCACCCAGTAGCCAACCTCCCCGCCCAGTCCCTAACAGTCAAGACCATAGCCCACAGCGCCCTCCCATCCTCAGCCACGCTCGCCTCGCCCGCCGAGTCGACGCCCTCTAGCCCAGCGGCCCAGAGAAACGCGGACCCGACGGCCCAGCGACTGATGGCGCCGGCCATGGCGAGCAGGGCGGCGGCGCCGTAGCCGCAGTCGAGCAGGATCTTGAGCGCCTCGACGTTGTTGAGCACGACGGCCCAGCCCAGGCTGCGCGCGGCCGCGGGCACGTCGTACTCCCAGATCACCATCAGGATCGGGAACAGCTTGGTGGACGAGGAGACGAGCAGCGCCGTCGAGACGGAGTTGGGGCGAGGGTACGTCGGCAGCAGGCCCAGCAGGGCGAGCGGCGAGAGCGGGGAGGAGGTCAGGAGCCGGATGGAGAGGTGGAAGGCGAGGTTTGAGAGAGAGCAGAGGAGTACTGTTGTAGGTGTGGGTGGGACATTCTAGTCAGCAGGGAACGTCTTGAAGCTTCTTTATGTGGCTGTCAACAAAACAAACGTACAAAAAAACAGGTACTGAAACACAATCGGCTGCTGCGACAGCCGCCCGAAGCTGGTCTGGTACGGCACGCTGTCGGCGCTGAACTGCTTTTCTATGCGCGCCCAGGTGAGGTAGACGTCGAAGAGGAGGAGGAGGACTCCCAGGCGGATCATGGCAGGCTATATCAATCTGTCAGCTACGAGCTGCTTCGTTCACAATAACAGTCCAAGTCCAGTAAGAGTAACCAAAAGAAAACAAAAAAAAACAAAAGAACGAACACACGTCAAACCTATCCCCCTCGCGCATCAGCGAGTTGTGCAGCAGGTGGCGGTACACCTGCGGCTTGATGAGCACCAGGTCGATGAAGAGCACGACAAAGTCATGCTCGACGTACTTGTCGCAGAACCGCCCGCAGTTCTTGCACACCGTGAGCCGGATGTTGTGCCCACTCGACTTGTCCCCGGCACCCGAGTACTTGGTCCATAGCGTCCTGACCGGGTGCCGGCACTCGATGCAGATTGGCATTTAGTTGCTTGTGGTTGGGGGCTAAGCCGTGGTCAGGTGCGGCAGCGTCGTCGTCGTCGTCGAGGGTTTCGAGTGGTCGTCGCGGTTGGCGGCCGTGGGGATATCGTCATTGCGCGGCATCGAGTGCGCCGGCGGGCACAATGTGTTGTGATCGGACGGGAGATTCCCAGGGTCCAGTGGTGCAACGGGAGATGCGAATGGCCAAAATGACGAAACTCGCCAACCCTAACCCCGCTACCAAGCCCCCAGCTTCAAGTTGCTCTACGCGCATAAAAACAAATATCACAGAACCTAATGCTATCACAAAAGACAAGCCGGCTGTTATACGTTCTACGCAAAAGAAACGACGCAGAGAAGCATTGACAAAGCCAAATATATACAAATCGCATGCCCAAGAAGGAGTAATCCACCAAAAGAAAAAAAAAAGGAACAAACAAACAAACAGAAAACGCCGCTTAATGCCTGAGGGTAAAACTCTCCCCTCGTATCCAAATATCTCCTCTACAACAACCGCATATCTATCTATAACCTGGCTTGATCATGTAATGTTGCACACTGTCCCGCACTCGGTCCGCCTAATCCGCCTTCTTCCCCTTCCCCACGCCTCCACCTGACCGTCCCCGTAGAGCGGAATCATCTCCACCGCTCCGTCCCGACGCCCCGGCAGCGCTTATCGTCGAGCTCAGCAGGCTCGCGATACCACCAGGTCCCGATGATGCTCCGCCGAGCCGCCCGTCCTCGCTATTGGTGTCCTCAAGCTCGATGAGGTCGCTGTAGCCGGCGGTGTCGAATTCGTTCGAGTGACGGGCGTGGTGCGGCTGCTGGTGCTGGTGCTGCTGGTGCTGCAGCGTCTGCCAGCGCAGGCCTGGGCTCATGGACCCGGACGAGCGCTTGGCGAAGGCGCCGCGCAGCCACATCTCCACCGTCGCCGCCGCCTGCTCGAGGCTTGTCCCGTTGCGGCCCGCGGCGGCAGCTGCCGCGGCCGCCGATGCCGCGTCGCGACCGCCCTCGAAAGGGCTCTCCACGATCCCGTTGGCCTCTGGGTCGAAGCCGAAGCGCGCAGTCTCCGAGCCCATGACGGACATTGACGGCAGCGAGTCGATGCCGATGCCGGGGAAGTGCTTGCGCGCAAACACGTTGAAGTAGTCCTTCTCCGGGCCTGGAGCTCTCACCGTCCTCCCAAGCGACCCGACCCCGCCCGGCCGCCGCATCCACGCCGGCCTGTATTCTTCTTGCCCGACACTGCCGCCCCTGCTCCGGGCCGTCGACGGCGATGGAACCGATGCGCTGTACACGTGGCCCGCCCCCTGGGGTCTGTTGGACAGACAGCTCAGTCTCCGAGAAGATGTGCTGCTGGGGCTCTCGATCGATTCGGCGACGCTGACGCTCGGCAGATCCATCGATCCTCGGGGTGTCGAGAGCGTCGTGGCCGTGTGCACGCTCTTCTTCCTCCGCGGTGGGAAGTAGCCGGTATGCCTCCGTGAGACCCGCGCAATCTCTATCGGAGTCTTGAAAGACTCTAGCGCGACCCACCTGACGTGCGTCCACGGGTGTGCATCCTCCATGGGTGGTGGCTGTTCGGCAACATTTCCATTCGGAAAGGGATTAAAGAAGTCGTCCACATCCTTGCTGTCGCCTCCCTTCCCTGGCGTACTCGCCAGCAGGTCAACATCCTGGGAGTAATATGATGGTGGACCGCAAGCTCGGCCTTTAATCTCACATGCGTCCACCGGTATTACCAGGAAGCTGCGTATTTGTATGTTGTCCCGCGACCACAGCCCGTTGGCCTTGCGGAAGGCGTCTTCTCGACACCGATATCTCAAAACTATGCCGGCATACGTGTCCGAAGGCTGGACGTGGTGGACGTAGGCGAGGTACTCCTCGGGCTCCTGGCTCTGAGCAGCGCTGGATCCTCTCAGGTCCTCATCTGAGGAGCGCCGCTTAAACTTGCCCGCCACGTCGAGTCCTCCGTTGACGCCCTCGTGGCTCTCCAGCACGCTCGCCGTGCGCCTGGCCTTGAGCGCCGCCTCCCGCTCGGCCACGCTGCCGGCCGCGACGTCTTCGAGGCGAGGCCTCTGCTTCGAGCTAGGGGGCTCGGGGCCCCAGGCCTCGGGAGCCTGTCGAGGAGAGGTGTGCTCCATTCGGTGCGTGGGCCGCCTGGTGCGGCTTCTATTCCTGTCCCCTTGTCGGTCCGTGTCGCTCCCATACGAGCTCTCCCCGGACAGTATGGACGAGGCAAAGCCTTGCACCGAAGCCCAAGCCGGTGCCAAACCACTATCCCACAGCCCCTTTCCGAGCGAGGAGGAGCTCGCTCCGCCGCCGCCGACGGTCCAAGAAGATGCATCGCTGGCTCTTGTGGACGAGGGGTTGCGGGAGCTGGGGCTGGGACTGACTCGCCGGCTGGAGGACGAGCTCGTCGGGCCGGCGGCGAGAAGGGAGGTCGAGGTCGATTTGGACTTGGAGCCGTCGTCAGCCAGGCCTGCGCTGCCGGCCCGGCGCTGGCGTGGGCGGCTGGCGGTCGTGGTGGCAGACATGGCGGATGGCGTCTGGGGCCGTTGGTTGCAGAGGCAACAAAAACACTCAAGGCACGGCCTCGTCCACCCGGGCACGGAGCGTCCTCAGTCGTGGCCAGGTCGTAATCATCAGATCACCGAGCTCTCCGTCGACGCATGTGGAACGACGCGGGGCGGCGGTGACGGCGGCTGCGGCGGCTCCGATTCCGAGACGAGTCGCGTTAACCTCGGCCGGTATGTCGCTGTAGATAGCACGTCTTCCGTCGTCGTTTCCGTTACTTGGAGTGGGATGACTGCAATGGCGACAGCACGGATAAATGGTGTTGTGGGATGTTGATTGGCTAACCGTGTACTGGACGGGCTGTCGGTCTGGAGTGTGGTTTGGATGGCTTCGAGGCAAGGGCAAATCTGTCGGTAAGCCCAAAAAGAGCCCGAGTCGGGAGCTGTTCCGGCAAGGAACGCGGGGAATTAAAGGGTGAGGCGGGGCGGGATTCGATGCGCCGGGCCGCCGGCTTCAATTGGCGAGCGTCGAGGCGACGATGTGTGCTGGTGATGGTGAGAGTCCAGCAAGAATGCTCCAAGATTGTCTGGCCGTTGTCTGACTTTGTTGGCCAGGCCGTCGTGTCGCGTGGTTGCTCCCAAAACGAATACGTATCCCTCCAGTTCCACAGCCCAGCATCCCTCGCTGACTGTCAGGTCACCAGAAAGAGCGCCTAAAAGCGACAGCTCGGCAGTGCTGCGGGTGACACGGTGTTCCACACTGCTGGGCGGGACCCCTTGTTCCAGCGCTAAATCTGGCACAATCTGGGGCGCAGCGCGCTGGAGCTCCCAAGCCATCACCTAATGATATCCACTGCTAGCGCATTGGCGACGCTACTGGTGGGCTTTTTTTACTTGATGCGTCCCAGACTTGACAGCATTGAACCCAATTCGCGAGGGCTCCATCGATAGCAATGGCCGTGCGACCACAGCAGGCCGCAGTTGGGTTTCCATCGCTGTTACATGATGGCTGTCTGTCTAAAATCAACACAACACAAGGATGCTACGTGCGAGAGCAGGTGTTTGCTGAGCTGGCTCCAACTAGGAAGTCTCCTCAGCTTCGCGGAGATTGTCAGGACAGCGTGGGCAGCACCGCCACGAGCCACGCCTGCTTACTACGAGACAGTGTAACAGCAAACTCAGTAGCATTTGGTGAATGACCCTCGGATTAAAGACCCTGCCTTCAAAAACAAGTGTGCCTCTCTAAACCAACGCCATGAGCCGTCTCGAGAAGACGATGGCGGCATGCATCAACGCTCATGTCCAACAGGGGTGTCTATGCAGATTGTTCTCGCGTGATCATTTCGTTTCTATATCCCAGACTCCGAATTGGCAATAGTTGGGAATCGTACGTCGTAGTGTTTTGCGCAAGAAGAACAAAGGAAAAGTGACATCAACAAAAAGAAAAAAAATGTCTGCCGAGCGAAATCACCAGTCAGCGCTATTGGCCCTCCTGATACACCTGGTAACGCAGGCCATCGCGCACGCCGTCGCACACGCCCGCGATGGTCTCGTCGGCGACCCACTGCAATATGTTTCCTAGGCCGTTGCCGACGCGGTCGTCGACCATGGCGTACGACGCCTTGCTCATGCTGCCGATGGTGCTGGCGGCCGACGTGCCGATGCTGGCGAAGGAGCTGGCCACGGACATGGTCTGCCTCGTCACCCGCTCCGGGATCTGGTACTCGTTGCCCACCCGCACCACCTCCTGCACCGCCGTGACGAAGACCGACGTGAAGAGCCGCAGCATGAAGATGAGCCCCGTCATGAGCGTCTGCACCGTCCGGTGGACAGGAGAAGGGCCCCCGCCCCGCGGCCGGAACATCGACACGGGCCCGCCGCCCTGGGCCGAGAGCACCGGCGAAGACGAGTCCAATGACCTGCTACTGCTGCTGCCGCTTATCAGGTTGTTCCGCTGCCGCAGGTTCGCCTCTTGGCGGAGCGGGCCGGGCAGCGAGCCGCGCAGGATGTTGACCTCGATCTCGTCCAGGTCACGGGGGAGGCCCTGCAGAAGGTATGCGACGCCGTCCAAGTAGGCGCGGCGCTCAAATGCCGGGTTCGGGTCCGGGTTCGACGGGTCGGACTCGGCCTCGGAGTCGCGCAGCAGCTCATGCCCGCGCCGCTGGAACTTGCGGTTGATGCCGGCGCTGACGCCCGCCGCGACCGCCGACGTCGACGACGCCGCCGAGCTGGACCGTCGTGGGAGACGCAGGAACTGGAACACCATCCTGCTCCCGACCCGTGGCTGTGGCGGCGCCGCGCTGGTGGCGTACTCGACGACCTCGCGGGGGGGGTCTTGCCTCGGCGGCGAGTACTGGTGGATGTCTCTCGGGTCGGTGGTCGTCGTGCTCTCGTCGATGGTGCTCTCCACGTCCTCATCGACGACGAGGCTTACGTCGTCGGCCGAGGGCGGACGGAGGCTGTCGGCAGTTGGCAGCGGAGTCTGTGATTGGAGGACAAAGAGAGCGGCAGGGAGGAAGGAGGTAGCCTTTATCATCCTTCGTTGGCCGACCGACCGCCTCAGCGATGGGATGGGTGGGATGAAGGCCTGAATCGAGGTCGGGAGAACCTCAAAGATAACGGATATCGGCCTGGCAGATAGACCTCCGTCTTGTGAGGGCGCCACCATAGCGGGCGGGTGACTTCTGACGGCAGCGGCGTAAGGCAAGGGCAAGGGTGCCAAGAAAAGATAACGGAATCCGAAATGCGTGGAGAAAGACGAGCCAGAGTTCCGGCCTCGGGGCCCTAAGTCTGCAGTCACACAAATCTACCCAGAGCCGCATAAGTCAAGGTGGGAGAACCTTTGTTCGGGCTCAAGGGCCCAAGGTTTTCCGGCACCTGTCCGGAAGAGGATGACTTATCGGCTCGGAATGCTGATGTGTGTGCTGCGGGCCTCAGTTCGATTCAAGTCCCGTCCCTGGAGGCCCAGCTGCGCAACGCTGAGTCGGGGACTTGTGGTGACAGCTGAAACAGTGACAAGGGCAAGGGAGAGACGGATGCGGCGGGAGAGGAGAAAGCGAGTATCAGCCGCCGACTTAAAGGGCCAACAGCCAGTAAGTTATGGCTCCCGCAGGTAGGTTATCAGCCAAGGGCGGATGCACTAACGGTAAAGGAGGCTGGAATGAACCATTCCACGGGACAAAATGGCGGGATGTGGATGGGGGGCGAGAAGCGAATGGTAAGGGGATTCGACGGGAAGCGAAAATGGCTGCAGGTGAGGTCAAAGTTGCTTTCACGAGCAAGCCGAGTCCCGTCGAATCTGTGCGGCCCCCGGCCACCTCACCTGGGTACCATGCCTATATACGTACCTCGCCCAGATAGGGGTGAAGGCTTAGCAGGGCGAAAGCTTGCGCATGCACGGGTGGAAAATCCCGTTTTGACCTGGCTGCAAACCGCACATGCATTCACCCTTTTTGAGACCCTGGCATTCCATCCAAAATCAGGGTCCGCTGAGCCCCGCCACCGACAGGCACGTTCGACAGGCAGCGGGTCACTTTCACATGCTCTCGGCGAAGAAACCCCATTGCGTCAGACCGGTGGAAATGAGGTTACGAGGAGGCGAATAGAGATGCGGTTGGAAGAAGAGAAAGAGTCATTGAGATATAAAACTAATATTTGTTGGCCGTTTGGTGATGATTTAAAGCAGCCTTGCGGCGTGAGAAAACCTTGCAAGCCACACCCAACAATATGGCTCGGCCACATCGCAATCGGGGCACTCATGTGGCAAAGCCAGTAAGAAGCGTCCATGCACAATGGAAAGTAACTTCCAAAGACCCCATGTTAAGCGTGTCCTGCCTCCGCAATTCACCAACACAGTGAGATAAGTAGTGCTGCTTAGATGCTGAAAAAATTTACATCTTTGCGATAACAATTTTAAAAGTCAAGGTCGCAAGATCGGCAAAAGAGAAGATTCGGAACTGGACAAACGGGGAATCGAACCCCGGACCTCTTCCATGCTAAGGAAGCGTTATACCACTAAACCATTCGCCCCGCTTCTTGGATAACTGTTATGGAGACTGGATGTGCTTATAAATGCGGCATGCCCCCTCTCTTGGCGAAGTCCGTCGATTTGACTACATACAACCTTCGTTCATAATAACTCCCTACATTGTAACCTTCTTCCAAGCTTGCCGGGTATAGAAAGGAAATATGTAATTATGGCCGTTTAAACCGGCAAACGGTTGCATATTTGCGCATCAGGGCATACCCTGGAATTAAATACCATCGTTAACGATGCTGTCTTAAAACCAAAACAATTCGCACCACCTATTGCAAATGGGATATGGAAATGGCACAAATTGTAACACATGTTAGATTCCGTGGATCCAACTCAAATCTATCCACGGGGCCGGGTATGAAGCCTCGTTACATGCGACGGACACGGCATATGTCCTTACTCGATCTCCACGATCCTGTCATCGTCATCCAGCTCCTCAGCCTCCTCGGCCTCGTCCCTCATCAGCACCTGCACCAGCCGCTCGCAGGCATCCTTCACCCCGTCATCCTCCACGCGCAGGTGCGTCTCCCGGACGATGGGGTAGACCTTGACCTCGCGCATAAAGTCCCTCCCCTCCCTCGTGGTCGTGAGCAGCGTTAGCGTCTCGACGTGCGTCTGCACAATGTTGTGGTCCGCCTCCCTCTTCTTGTCCGGCGGCAGCAGCTGCAGGTCCGGGAGCATCTCGAGCATCTCGTCCTCGTCGTAGTCCTCATTGCCCATGATGGGCAGCAGCACGTACGAGAGGATGTTGACCTCGTCCTGAGCGAGCAGCGTCGGGTGCGACGGCACATCGAAGGCCACGTTCTTGATGGTGCTGGCCACGCCCCGCCTCCGCACGTCCGACGGGTGCTCTGTAAAGACGCGTAGCTTGGACAAGGGTACCACGCCGTCGTACGACTGCTTCTCGACAAAGTACTTGCGCACGTCATCATGCTTGGCTAGATCCGCGAACAGGTAGGCGAGGTAGTCGTAGTTGGCGTGTTTGTTGTATGAGCCGTCCGCTCCCTTGACGAAGAGGTCCATGAGCTGGTTCATGACTTGATCATTGGATCCCAGCGGCTCGGGCGCGCTCTGTTTCCGTGACAATATGTCCTTGAGCGCATCCGACTTGGCGAGATTTGCCAGAAGCATTGCCAGCAGATTCGCATTCTCCTCTGATGAGCTCTGATGGGACTATGCATTAGCTTATGGCCTACATGAGCCGTTCCCGACATGTACGTACCACGATACGCTCAAACACCGTATCTGTGAATTTTCGGTCCGCAGCCAGGTTCTTCAGAATCTCTTCATCTGCAGAGAGGTTGACAAGAATGTGGATGGCGTGTACTGCGATTTTCTTCAAAAGTACCATTGTCTTGTCTCAGCGCACTTATTTACTTAATACGAAAGGACACAACTTATTCAAAGGATCTACATACTGGATGGTCTCGGATTAGAATCTTGAGATTCTTTATGGGAGTGAGCTGTTCGCTTTTGAAGATGGCTACATCGGCTGTGGAATAAGGAACCAGGTGCTCGACCGCGACCTGGCGGATTTGAGGATTCGGATGGGCGACAAAGCCGACCAACTACATAGTCATTCTTAGTGACCCCAATTACAGCCAGATGCGACAGGTGAATATGTACCTCTTCGAGTTCTGTAGGCATCTCCGGAAAATCCGCACCGGCTACTCTTGAGAAAAAGAATGTTGAGCTTGCAGTCTGTTTCAACTGCGAATAGCTTCAGCAAGGACGGTATGCAGTATGCAATGCTTTCGGCTGTTCGCTGGAGTTGACCTGTCCACTCCTGGAGGGAAGGCGGGGCGGCGTCGGAAAAAAAAAACGGAATCCTTCTTATCAGGGACCCATATTGAGATATCTGTCCAATAAGAGCGATTTTTCTTCCACAAATGTGGATACATTGTTGGCTCACCGCGCGGCAGAACGAAATAGCACCCCGCCATTGACAAAAAAAAAAGCGAAGCTGCGAGGGCCAACTTCAAATAGGCAAAGAACTGCGACCAGAATTGCGACTGTCCGACAATACCACCACGATGCCCAAGGCTACCACCCCAACCTCGCGCTCACGGCGCCATAACCCGCTCGAGTCCGACATCCTAGCGACCGGCGTCCTCAAACAAAAGGCTCCCAAGAGAAAGTCGAAGGAGGCCGGCGAGTGGGACCAATATGTAGACAGCAGGGCGTCGCGGAAGATCCTAGCTCTAGGGCGGGAGCTCGAGGAAGAAGATCAGAAGCGCAGAGTCCCAGCAGCAGGCCCCCATGACGCCTTCGCGTTCGACTCGAGGGACGACGTGGACGGGGAGGACTTTGAGGACTATCCAAACGACGATGCCGCCTGGGGCTCCGATGAGGAGGTTGAGGAGGTCGAGGTTGACCCAGAGGACCTGGAGGCTTTCAACCGCTTCCTTCCCGGCGGCGGAGACGACGACCCGCTGTTGAAGCTGGGCTGGGGAGGCGGCCAGGAGGTCGAGCAGGAGGCTCCGACGAATCTTGCCGATATCATCATGGCCAAGATTCAAGAAAAGGAGGCTATGGACGCAAGGAAAGCACGGATATCGGCCGTTGACGAAGACGTGCAGGATCTGCCGCCAAAAGTGATTGAGGTCTATACTGTGTAAGTCAAACTGGACCAATTCGGTGAGGCCAACATGGATTTGAACGACTGGATTCTAACGCGCCTTTGAGCTATTAGTATCGGCGGAATGCTCGCAAGATGTAGGCGCAAAGTCCACTTTAAGACGGGATTCGTGTCGACCTCCTGGTGCTAATCGTGAGCAGATAAATCCGGAAAACTGCCCAAGCCTTTCAAGGTCCTTCCCACAATTCCCCGATGGGAAGACATTCTCTCTGTCACCAACCCCCACCTCTGGACCCCGAACGCCGTGTTTGCCGCCACCAAGATTTTCTCGTCAGCCAAGCCTATAGTTGCCCAGCGATTTATGGAGCTTGTGGTGCTGGATGCCTTCAAGACGGACGTTTTTGAGCACAAGAAGCTGAACCCCCACATCTTCAACGCTCTCAAGAAGGGTCTCTACAGGCCAGCAGCTTGGTTCAAAGGCTTTCTGTTCCCGCTGGTGTCCGGGGGCTGCACCCTCCGGGAGGCCGCAATCGTGGCCGCCGTTCTGACAAGAGTCTCGGTTCCCGTCCTGCACTCGGCCGCGGCGATCAAGGGTCTATGTGACATTGCGGCACAGGAGGCGTCGCAGGGAACTGAGGGCGGTGGCGCCACCAACATCCTGCTTCGCTGTCTCCTGGAGAAGAAATACGCTCTTCCATACCAGTGCATAGACGCATTGGTGTTCCACTGTAGGTTGCTCCCCAGGAAGTATAACGCGTCTCATGGTAAGACCACGCGGGTGCGCTGACACCTGGATAGTCCTCCGATTCCGGAATGCAGACCCGGCATCGGTTAGGGAAGAGGACGTTGGCCAAATCGGCAAGGATGGATCGGCGATGAGCAGGGTCGCTTTGCCTGTCATCTGGCACAAGTGCCTTTTGTCGTTTGCGCAACACTACCGAGACCAGATCACGGAGGAGCAGCGCGAGCTACTGCTCGATTTGCTACTCACACATGGCCACGTGGGTATCGGGCCCGAGGTCCGTCGCGAGCTGCTGGCAGGGAGGGGGCGAGGGGTGCCCCTGGAGCCGCAGGGCCCTGCATTCGATGGCGATGACACCATGCTTGTGGACTGAGCGGCTTCGCGATTTGGTATCCACATGCTTGCATGATGCATGGCCTGGTGCATGGCCTGGTGTCTAATGGTAACGAGCAGGTACGGGCTTTCTGACCTCTAGTCTTTTGGAGTTACGGAGTATATGTCGAGAGTTTTGGTTGGTGTTGTAATAGACTGTTCAATCTGTGGCGTTTTTCTCGTCCTGTGCCATTTCCGTCGACAGCGGTACCAAGAATTGGACCAGGATTTGGTATTTGTCACAATGGATATGTGCTGGCATCTCCTTGATTAGGAGACCCATTTCCGGCCTTTGTCTTTTCGCGATTCAGGGGCTTTTGGCTTTTGGCGGAGATGTGGAAGAGTCACGTGAGGTCCTTCCACTTTCGTGTCAAAGAACTTTTTGGGCGCGTTTCTAAGAGAGCACCAGCCACATTTGGGCCTGTCCACTCACTCACTCACTCGCTTTCGACAGCAACGCGATTTCAACAGGACGAATCCGCTCACCCTCGTTTTTAACAAAATTCCGCTTGGATTTTAAATCACCATTTTTTTTTTCGGCTGCAGGGATCAGAAAGCTCAACCTATCGGCGGTCTCAGGCAGATCCAGATATGGACGCGATGGCGCTGGACTCGGCACCGGCACGACCTAAGAGATCGCGCCAGGATGTCGACGACGCCTCATCGCCACAGGCGGCGGCAGCATCAACAAAAAAGCGAAAAATCAGCGGCACCGCTCAATTGCCGCCGCCACCGCCATTGACAGCCGATGCGCTAGAGCCCGCCACCTCAGCCAGAGGCCGGGCCCGGGGTAGGGGCGGCAGGCGAGCGACTTCCGGACGCGGTCGCGGACGCGGTCGTGGCGGCAGCAGTAGGGGCGGCTCACGTGTGGCATCACAGGAGACGACCACCCAGGGGGCGGCGCCGGGGGGGCGGCCGGACCCGTACGAGCTGCCTGACTCCGAGGACGAGCGCGTCGCAGTGAGGACCGCCACGGCCAAAAAGCCGCGAGGTTCAGCCACCAAACCCTTGGGGAGTAGCAGTAGGGGTGGGCGAGCAGCAGGCAGCAGCATTGGCGTGGTCTACGATCTGCCCGCCTCTGGGGAGCAGCTGCTGAGCCCGTCCAAGGCGGCCTCGCACGTGTCGGGCAACGGCAACACTCCAAGGAAGCCGCTGCCCACGGGACGGGGCATCGCTGCTGCGAGCTCGCCGGCGCCGGGACCACGGGAGGAGGGCGACGCTGGATCGCCGGGCGGCGACATGGAGCTGGATCCTCCGCCACTTTCGGGCTCGCAGCAGGCTCTGCCCAGACAGCGGGCAAAGCGGATCCTGGAGCCCTCGGTGACGGTAGTGCGCGGCCCCACGAAGCTCACAAAGCTGAAAAGCATCCTGACGCCCCACAAAGCCAAGGGCATCAATGCGGCCCGCAAAAGCGTCGCCTTTGACGGTGAGGACATGGAGGACCAGGAGATGAGCTTCGCGGACGTTCCCACGATGTCCAAGAAGAAGGCCACCCCGGTTTCGGTCTTGTCGTCGGTGGGGAACACGCCCGGGAGCAGCGGGAAGCGCGGCAGGGTCAGCCAGCGAGAGGAGGCGCAGGCGGCTGCGGCTGCCGAGGAAGAGGATGACGTGGTGTGTGTCATCTGCTCGAGACCCGAATCGGAGCCACCCAACGAGATTCTGTTCTGCGACAAGTGCGACAAGGGCTTCCACCAGCAGTGTTACGACGTCCCAGTTATTCCCGAGGGAGACTGGCTCTGTCGGAGCTGTCTAGGCGACGCTACAGGAGAGAGTGTCATAACCGCCGTCTCTGCCCCGAGGCAGCAGAAGCAGCAGCAGCAGCAACATTCACCCAGCATCGTCGTTACGAACAGCAAGATCCCCGACATGGCCAATTTTGGAGACCATCTGCGGGCGTTGCAGCGCCTCCTGCTATCTAGGTGCACGGGGAGCAGGAGGATCAAGCTTCGTGGGCAAGACGAGGCGTACAGCAGTGCACTACAGCTTGTGGAGCAGACCGTTTTGGCCGGGGAGGGTAACTCGATGCTTGTCATTGGAGCCAGGGGATGTGGAAAGACGACGGTAAGTACGCGAACCGAGCGGTCGTCTTGAGACGGCAAAAGTGTGAGGTTTGAACCAACTGACACAGCCTCGTGCAGCTGATCGAGGGGGTCATCTCGGAGCTATCAGAAGGACACAAGAATGACTTCCACGTCGTCAGGCTGAATGGGTTCATCCACACGGACGACAAGATTGCGCTCAGGGAGATCTGGCGCCAACTGGGCAAGGAGATGGAGGTGGAGGATGAGCTCGTCAACAAGACGAACAACTACGCCGACACGCTCGCGTCGCTGCTTGCCGTCCTCTCACACCCGTCCGAGATCGGGGGAGCGGATGCCGGGGTCACGTCCAGGTCGGTCGTCTTCATCATGGACGAGTTTGACCTTTTCACAACGCACGGACGGCAGACGCTGCTTTACAACTTGTTTGATATTGCGCAGGCCAAGAAGGCGCCCATCGCCGTTGTGGGTCTCACGACCAAGGTGGACGTGGTCGAGAGCCTGGAGAAGCGAGTCAAGAGTCGATTCAGCCATCGTTACGTCTACCTGTCGCTCCCCAAGACCCTCGGCGCCTACTGGGACGTGTGCAGGCAGGGCTTGACTGTGGACTACGATGACATTGACATGGAGGGCTACGCGGCACCTCTGGCTGGGCGCAGGGAGTTTTACGGGTGGTGGGATAAGGAGATCGAGGTGAGCTATTTTCTCTCGTGCCTGTGCGTTTTCTTTTACTGACTCGGAATGTTTCAACGATCAAGGCCATGCGGCAGACGCGTGCGTTTCAGGACCACCTGGAGTACTACTACTACACTAGCAAGTCGGTCGGGGCGTTTCTGGCGTCCTGCATCCTGCCGCTGTCGATGATCTCACCGACAGGGCCCTGGGTCCGGATGCCGGCGGGGACGGGAGCGGCAGGGCTGTCGCTCGAGGCGCCGGACTCGAAGCTGATGCTGATGGAGTCGCTCTCGGACCTGGACCTCGCGCTTCTCATCTCGGCGGCGCGGCTGGACGTGGTGGCGCACATGGACACGGTCAACTTCGCCATGGCGTACGACGAATACACGTCGCTGATGGGGCGGCAGCGGGTCCAGTCGGCAACGGCCGGTGTGCTGGCGCTTGGCGGCGGAGCCAGGACATGGGGCCGGGGGGTGGCCGGGATCGCGTGGGAGCACCTCATCTCGGTCGGGCTGCTCAGGCAGGCTGCTGGGCCGGGCAGGGGCGGCGCAGGCAGCGTCGAGGCCAGGATGTGGAAGGTGGACGTGGCGCTCGAGGAGATTCCAGTGGCGCTCAAGCCCAGCTCGACGCTGGCGCGGTGGTGCAGGGAGATTTGATGGAGGCGAGAGACTACTGTAGACTAACTAGGACATATGATGGACTCGAGCGCGTGTTGCTCAGAGCAACTGAACAGTTTGGTTTGGCGTAGGCGCAGGGGATGATGGGATGCATGCTGTGGCGCAGGTCAGCAGGGTGGAGCTGAGATGTCCACTTGTTCTGACCGCCTTGACCTGGTCAAGTACAGGATCAGCACCCATGAATTATCTCATTTCTGGTTCCTCTTCTCTCTTATTCTGCCTGATGGAAGGTCAGATGTGACGATGACTCCCGTCAACAAGACTACGGTTCGAGCAAGGAAGACGGATGACGAGGATTCCAGACGAGGAGGATGGATGAATGATGGAATCAATCCATGGAAACAACAATCATCCGACTCGAAAAGACCCTGACTGAACATGGGATGGCGCTTGGCAGAATCGGGTCTAACGCAGTCCGACCCGGCATTTCCCAGCAGAAACAAACGACCCACTCTCCACAGATCGGCAAGCCGCCAATCCGGTCAGCGTCTCTCTCCCGGCTCCCGCATTGGTTCGTCGCGGCACGGTTCGGGTCTAGATTGGGGGCTATTTTGGGTATTTTTGTCGCTAGGGTTGGCACCGCCTCGCCCAACGTGGAACGCTGCCACCACTAATCATCCCTGATTTCAGCTCCCAAAAGGACCGTAGGCGGTAGGGATATGCAACGTAGCTGTGTGCTGTGGTGCTGTGCTGTGCTGTGCTGTGCAACCCAGCCCAGCCCAGCCCAGCCCGGATGCCCAAGCCCACGGCCGGCAACAATGACCGCCGGACTTCCCATGGGGAGGGAGCCACTAGGCTGGAACTGGGCCTTGGCGTGAGCGTGGAACGTATAAGCTGAGCTGCTGCTGTCTGTCCCCCACTGTTCTCCGGGTTCTGCGTCTTCACCAACACCAAGACCACTATCACGACGCCAGTGTCTAATAACTACCTCTAACCATACCTTGGTCCAAAGTCAGGGGTGGCCTAGGTTATATATCCCTACAATCAACATGTCGAAACGAACGACATATACCGAGATCAGCACGCTCCCGCCAAACGTCACGCGGGAGCTGGTGCTGGACTTTCTGCACAACCACGTCGAGATGATCGACCTGAACCCGCTCATCAAGGAGAGGCATCCCATCCCCGTGCCTGCCGACGCCCCCGCCGACGAGCGCCGGTGCGCCTGGTACTCGCTGACGGACGAGATCAGCTACCTGCCCGGCGGCATCGCCACGGGTGACATCTCGTACACGGCCGCCTTCTCAGACCTGCCCAACGGCATCCAGACGCACTGCCGTGCGCCCCTGGGCGTCGACATCCGGTCCCGCTGGACCCTCAACGGCTCGCTTCCCGGCGAGGCGCCCGAGCGGACCGAGATCGGCATCGGCGCGCCCGCCAAGGGACTCTACATCCGCGAGGACGTCGAGCTGCGCTGCAACGTGCTCATGGCCTCCTTCGTCAAGAAGACCACCAAGCGCGCCCACGCCACCCTCGTCAGCACCCTCGCCCGCAAGGCCGGCAAGGCGGCCACCGACCTGGCCGCAACCTCGGCCGGCTTCTCGCCCTCCATGTTCGCCGCCGCCTCGCCACCCCAACCCGCCGTCAGGTCGCACCGGGGCGCCACCGTCGGCAGCCCTCAGCAGGGGTATGTACCGGCGCGGTACAGCCCACGTCCGTCGTCCCTGAACCCTTCTCACAACGCGAGCAACACCACCACCACCGGCCGCGGACACGCGCACAGCCTCAGCGAGGGCAGCCCCAACGGTGGTGCACACAGGAGCGGTCACGGCCAGTGCTCCTCGCTGGGCGGCTCGCCCGCCGGCACGCCACGCAGGCCGCTCTCCCCGGCCGCCGGCGCGTGGTCGCTGCCCGCTGCCGCCGCCGACTCGACTTACCACCCAGCCCAGCGCCGCTACTCGCCCAGGATGTTGCCCACACCGCCACAGCCGCGGCCGCAGACGCAGCCGCGCCGCTCCCACGAGAGCGACAACAGCGACGTCCCCGCGCTCTTCCGTCCTCCACAGGCGCCTTTGAGCTCGCCCCCTGCTTTCAGGGGCACGTTCAGCGACACCTACATCTCCACCCCCGACCCCAGCGTGCCCGCGCTCTTCCGCCCACCACAGGCACCCTTGCCCTCACCTCCCGTGTCGGGCGGGCTGCCGCCGTCCTCCGGGCACAGCAGCGACATCCCCGCGCTCTTCCGCCCTCCACAGCCGCCCCTGGGGTCCCCGCCCGTGCACCGGGCCTACACGCCGCCGCCGCCAACGTACACGCCCAACCTCATGATGGCGCCCTCGGCCTGCAGCGCAGGCAACACGCCGGCGGCCGTGGCGCCGCCGTCGCCCGCGTCGAGCATCGGGGCCGAAGACTTTACGACCACGGCGGCGTCCTCTAAGGGCAGCGGCGACGGCCTCGGCGTCCGCATCAACAACACCAACACAAACCCGTTCCCGAACCCGCTGCGCATCTCAAAGTCCAACTCCAACGCCAGCAGCGTCTACCCTTCCGACTCGATCCGCTGCAGCAGGGTTGCCGCCCCGGGCCGGCGGCAGCAGCAGCTAGACTCGCCCGTTTCGCGGCCCAACTCGGGCGGCTTCTTCTTCTACCCCGAGATGAACCCGTACGAGTTCAGCGACGACGATGAAGACGATGAGGATGATGGCGTCGACGGCATCTCGGCCGCGGTCGACAAGGCCGCGCGCGAGTTGGCGGCGGCAGAGACGGAGTCGCTCACGTCGTCGGTGGCGTCGACACCGACGTCGCCGACGGCGCAGCAGCCTATATTCGCAGAGCTCCAGGGGAGCGAGGCAAAGGCCGAGACCAACAGCCCGCGGCTCATGATGTTTCGCCACTCGGCCCAGTACGACGCGCACCCGCTGGCTCTGCGGCCCGGGTCGCTGGGGGCTTCGCCTGCCAACTCGCCGCTTTCGCTCCATGAATTCCGCTGATTTTTTTTTTCTCTTCTTTATTCTCTCTTTTGTATGACTGTTATGATCAAAAACTTTGGTTTTGTGGACGAGACAGCATCAGACTGCGTCTGGATTTGTTCGTTCTGGAACACACAAGGAAACAAAAAGAAAACATCAGATACGCCCCCTGATAGAGGATACAGAATGACTTGCCTGGCATTTACGAGCATACAACCAAATTAAAACTGTGTGAGCCGCTTGGACCGGCACATATAAAATAAATGTTATTGCTGTTTTTATTACACAGGCGCCTGGTGAAAAAAAAAAAAAAAAAAAAAAAAGAATAACGAAACCAGCCTTCCAGCATCGCCTACCTCTCCGCCCACTGCCAAAGGTCCGGATCCCCTCCTGGCAGCGGTTCTTTTTTTCGGCCGCAAGGGCACAATAGCCAGGTCGCTGCATTGTCGTTCCCGGCCGGCATCCGGGGTAATGTCGGCTGGAAAAACCCGGTGTCGCCCGGGCAAACCTGATATTCTGGGACGGCGATGATGGTGATGTTGGTGGTTTCTGTGTGTGTTTGTATGTCAGCCGTACTTGGTGGTTTCAGTCGTTGGAGCCAAGACCGAAACCTGGAAATGAATCAACGCTGGAGGATGTTTATATGTGGTACCGCCTGGGAGAGTCTGGTATGGCCTGGAAAAACCTGATATGCTGGGGGGGTGGCGGTGGTGGTGGTAATGGTGGTGGTGGTCTTTGTGTGGTCAGCAGTACTTGGAGTTTTTTTTTGGTTCGTTTGAGCCAATGCCGAAAATCGGAAATGAATCGAAGCTGGAGGATGTTTTAGATATAGTACCGCCTGGGAAGGTCTAGTATCGCCTGGGCTCACTCCAGCCAGGTTCACACCACCAACCGGCAGAGGCTGGCTCTAGCTTTTGCAAACGCAGATCAAGCCAAAAGAGACAGCCCGGCACGAGGCCTGTCAAG